>CM022672.1:28338471-28348471 GCA_012295275.1 Chrysomallon squamiferum | reverse complement strand
AGAGCAATTTATCATTTAGAGGACTAGTTATCCGCTGATTCAAGTTTTATCAAATAAAAAAAAAAAAAAAAAAAAAAAAAATAAAAAAAGCACTAGAAAACGAAACCACAAAAAAAAAAAAAAAAAAAAAAAAAAAAAAACATCGCCAAATAAACCGAGCAACAACTAGTTTGCTGCCTGGAAACATGATTTAAAAAAAAAAATTATTATTATTATTTTTTAGATGTTTCCAGGAACCATTATTCGATACTAAATCATGACTAAATATAATAACAATTACACGCACCCAATAACATACATAAATATATACCTAACTACCTACCCTAAACACACACACACACACACACGCATCATACATACATATATATCTATTTATATATTGTGTGTGAGTGTGTATGTCTGTCTGTGATTGTTATTATATTATTACGTTTTAATGAATTTATATCAGGAAATTAATTAATTATCTTTTTTAAAATGCTAATAATCACCGGTTAACTCACTTTAATATAAAATTAAGATATCTAACAGGTGATGATAGATAACTTTTTACAGTAGTTGTATTGTAAATCTACTAGTAAAATTATATTTTCTTAAAAGTAAAAATGTAACCGATACTGAATTAGTTGGTTTACTATGTAAGCCCGTTTGGCAGGTTTCATAGGTCTTTCACCAGCTGGTCAGATCAGAAATTTATAACAGAAAACGACGACCACAACGAATATAATAATGTTGATGCTGATGATGATGATGTTGATGATGTTGAGAGTAGTAATATTTTATTTTACTGTTGTTCTAATTGTTGTCGTTGTTACTTATGGCGATACTCTAAGTTCTTGTTTATTTCGTATTGTTTGTTTATTTTTATTTATTAACTTCAACAGTTACCATCATTAAATATATATCATACTTATTAAGAACATTTTATTATGTTTTGTTTGCTTCAAAACTGATCATTCGGCGAAACACAAATTTATTTTTCTGCGCATTAAAAGACTTTTACTTAATGTTCAAGGATATATGTTTTTTAATAACAAAAAGGCTAAAATCTTTCTGATCAAATCATGAAAAACAAAAACCCACATCAAACCCCCCACAACCCTCCCCAAAAAACCAACCTATGTCTTTTTTTTTAAAAAGAAGAACAAAGATATTAAAATAAAAATAACGTTCGTGCTGAGGAGAATGAAAATTACGATATCAGTTATTAAAGAAACACTGACCTGGGAAAGAATTAGAATTATTTTCACAAAAAATCCGAGGGAGTTGATAACCCGCGTCCATCCACTGCACAAGCTTCATGCGAAAATACCAGTATTAAAATACTTGAAAACTGTCACCTGTAAAACAATTTGTAATATATACAAATATATTTAATAATTAAACTGAATTCAGAGAAATGTAAACCAGTATAAACGACAATTTAAAAATGAAACAGTATTTACAGAAAAAAAAGATGAAATAAACTAATGCTGCATTATATCTGTGTGTGTGTGTATAATAATAATAATAATAATAATAATAATAATAATAATAATAATTTAAAAAATAATAATAATAAAAAATATAAACGAAACTGCATTTAGAAAAATTATGAATTAAATTCTATAAAAAAGTAAACAGAATTGAGAAATTTTCTAACTGGTAATTATATAATAAATATATTAAAAAACGAAACTGGATTTAGAAAATGTAAACTACAATAATAACAATACTATAAAAGAAAATGAAACTGTATTTAGAAAATGGAGACAAAAATAATTACAATACAATAACAAAAGTAAACTGTATTTTAAAAAATATTAAACTAAAATAATTACAATACAATAACAAAGTAAACAGGATTTAGAAAATATTAAACTAAAATAAACACGATACAAAAAATAAAAAAATTTAAAAATAATAAAAAACAAACAAACAAAAAAGTAATTATAGACTACAAAAAATGTAAAAAAGGTTTACTGAAAAGTAAATTAATAAAATTCAATTATGAATAACTTAAGGTTGGATTTACAAACAAATAAACTTATTAAAAGTCGATTTGTATTTTCAAAAGGGAATCTGAAGTTAGAAAAACGTAATCTTGAAATAAATTTAATTTTAAATCGAAACTGATATTGTGAAAAAAAAAAAAAAAAAAAAAAAAAAAAAAATTGAATTCAGAAATGTTTAATTATTGAAATTAACTAGGTCCAAACACAATGGTGAAAGTAATCTGTATTTGGTATAACTGAAATTAAGTATAATATCTAAAAAATATAAACTGAAATAAGAACATATAGAAATAAACGTAATTAAAATAACTTAGCGATAAAAACGGGAATAAATGCAAAAGCAAAAAAAATCAAGCAACAGACACTGTAATGTGATAGGTAAAGAAATCAGTTAAAATATTTATAACATGTAGCTAATACAGGTAAAGAAACCCCTAAAACTAAATACGTTTTCAATAAAGAAATATGTAATTTTTGAAATAAGTGCTGTTGTAGTATTAATAAATATATAATATACATGGAAAACAAGAGACTGATATCAATAAACTGTACATTAAAAGAGATAATTTAAATATATTAAATAAATAATAATAAATTACAGTTAAAAAGGAAAAATGGACAATGTAACTGAAATAAACAAAATGAAAGACGAAATAAACGCAATGTTTACGAAAAATATTAACTACAAAAAGTATTTAAAAAACTGAAAAATAAATTAAAAATAGTAAAGTGTGTGTGTGTGTGTGTGTAACAAAATAATGTCAAAGTCTGGCAATATTCATTTGAAGGTATTTCTAAATATAACGAAACCTATAAATTATTGTTCACTGTGCTTATTATTATTATTATTATTATTATTATTCATTTATTCATTCATTCATTTATAAAAAAATGTATGTTATCTCCAAAGCAAAGTGATTAAAATATACACACACAGTCTCATATAGATCACAAAACATTTGAAAATTCTACACAGATACTGAATCTTTTTCGTGTTCATTTGGCTTATGAAAAATTTGTTTCTTTATTTCTACAGAAACTTTTATTTATATGTTTATTTTACAGAAAGAAAATCACATGCTAAACGCAAACCATAAATTTGCATCCAACACCTGCCATCGATTAACTGTTCAAACAGAACTACTTTATTTAATTCTTTGCTTAGTACATTAACGCACGTGTTTCTGTCGTGAAAACGTCGTATCCTAAATTAACATGTACGATAAAGAAAGTGAAGTAAATTAACGGTAAACGTGAATCAGTGGTACAGTTATAAAAACAGTTAATAGGATTAAATACAACCGTGATTTGTTGTCATCTTTTATAAATGTATTTAAATAAATAAATAAATAAATACAGGGAACTTTTTTATAAAGTAGTGTTGTTTGTTTTGTATTATTATTATTTTTTAAAAATATTTATTATTATTATTATTATTATTATTATTATTATTATTATTATTATTATTGTTGTTGTTGTTGTTGTTGTTGTTGTTGTTGTTGTTGTTGTTGTTGTTGTTGTTGTTGTTGTTGTTGTTGTTATTGTTATTTATTTATTTATTGTTATTTTATTTTTATTTGTAGTATTTTTTTATTTATTGGTATTTATTTATTAATATATTTTTTTAAATTTAACTTAATTAAATTATTTTTATTATCATTATTATTTATTTTATTTTATTCTCTTTTTTTTTTCGTCGTCATCATCATCTTTATTATTATTATACATATATTTATCATTTATAATTATGAGAAAGAGGGGGAAAAAAAAAAAAACCACCGAACTTCCCAGCTTTCGAATAATAGCCAGCTATTTAAGTTTATTATTCTTTAGAATGTTATTCTTTAGAATGCTCTCATGTTGTTAGTATTCTATTCCAAATGAAGAAATTTATGTATGATTTAAATAGTGCTTAATTATTTGTCTTCTTTTTCTGCACGTACGTCTATACACATTCATAAACACACCACCGCTCCATATCTACACACGCCACAAAATCTTAAAACGCAGGTAATAAACAGCTAAATAAACCAATTAAGTGTTGTATTTCACTTTTAATTATTATTATAGCTAATCGCAATATGTTAAAAATATGTTTTGTTAACTTTCGTTTTTAATTGTTTGCTTATGGTTGTTAAAATTTACTATAAATAAAGTTGTTATTAAACTTGTGATGAAATGTTCTAAAGCAGAAAACAGCCTTACCAATTACACTACAAATAAACTGAATAAAAATAGTAATTAAAAAGAAGCTATTACAACTGTAACCAATATCTCTCTCTCTTATATATATATATATATATATATATATATATACTGAAAATGAATTTAGTAAAATAATTTTTACTTACGCTGAAACAGTGAGAAAGAGAGATCACCAATAGAAAAATATTGGTTGTACTTAAATCCAAAACAAAAGCCGTGTACCAACAGACAACACTTATATCTGATGGAGACAAAAAGTTTGCCTTACCGGGTAGAGCAAACTACAGATTTTTCTGTCGTCTGCTAAATGTTGTAAATATATCCCGAACGTGACAGGTTACTATCTGTTCTGAATGGGTTAGTCCTTCGATCACAGTTATCGTCTGTCAGTCTTAACTCGCAGACGTCCATTATGTTGCCCTGCCCTTATTAATGCACGCGCCGTGTATTCGTGCGCATTGTAAATAGTGCTGTCACTTTCAATTGTCACTTTCCATTGAGTGACAGCGGGTGATACGGTGCAGCAGAGTACTTCATATTCAAATTAATCTCTTTCTCCTCCCATTGTCACGGGGATTTCTGACAGGAAGTAAACTGTAAACTAAATGAATAAGGGAATTTACAGGCCACGGATTTCGGGTGAAACTTTTCTCTCACTCTCTTGTATTCTCTTATTTTTATTATTGTTATTATCAAAATAATGATAAACGAATGTGTCAAGTTAACGTACGCCGAAATAGACAATAAAAGAAAAACAGACATAAAACAACCATTTTGGTTAAGCTTTTGTTTTCGTTTTGTCGCCTTTACTTGCGATAGAGTTGCTATCAGGAGCAATAATTCACGACAAAAGCGGCTGCTACGACAAAACATCTCTAGCTTTCTGTAAAATGACGGGCAATCACGATTTATGGCAAAAGTATTGAGGAGGGTGCATTTGTCATGCAATACAACACGCGCCTATCGACAAAGGATTTGAATAATAAAAATAGCGGAATCTTTTGCCTTGTGATCCATAAGTGCCTATGGTAGTCATCAATTTCTCTCGAAACCATAAGAGCACGTGATCAGTGCAAGCGACACGCGAATGAACAGACAATGACAAACCACAAAATGTGAAAAAATCCCCCTACTCACTTTTTAAACTTATTTTTATCTCCTCTTTTCTATCACTTTAGTAGGCTTGACATTTAAGCATTTGTGACAAACTATTTTAAGACACTGTCTAATTTAGAAACTGTCCAACGTCTGAATACATCTATTTATTTGGTTGCTAAATTATAAATAGAATACTGAAATTAATAACATAACGAAGTGACTAACTGTGAACACCAGCACTGAACAACGCCATAAAAATAGTTATTTGCTAAATTATTTACTAATTTGAAATCCTGAATTAAAACAAAACCATAACTATAATAATAATAATAATAATAATAATAATAAGGACGACGACGATGATGATGAAAACAAAGACAAAAAAAAAAAAATATATATATATATATATATATGTATGTGTGTGTGTGTGTGTGTGTGTGTTTTGAAAATAATAACATAACGAAGTGACTAACTGTGAAAACCAGCACTGAACAACGCCATAAATAGTTATTTGCTAAATTATTTACTAATTTTGAATCTTGAATTAAAACAAAACCATAACTAAATTTACTGTAATAATAATAATAATAATAATAATAAGTAGTAGTAGTAGTAGTATCATCAACATCATCATTATTATCATCATCAATTAAAAAAAGAAAAATGTAAGGTTTAATATAATATATAAAGGATAAATTTAATTTTAAAAATTATTTAATAATAATAATAATAATGACGACGACGATGATGATGATGGAAACACACACACGCACATATTATATTATTTTATTTTTTGTTATTACTGTTATTATTATTATTGTTATTATTATTATTATTATTATTATTATTGCTGTTGTTGTTATTATTATAATTATATTTATTATTATTATGTTTGTTAATGTTGTAAATATATGTTTATATAAATAAGTATATATGTATGTATGTACATAGGTATGCATATAGGCAGACAGATAAACAAACATTAATGAATAAATAAATCATCATCTATGCAAGTGGCCTGTTTGGTCTTCAGATTTCACCACAGTTATTAGTCTGAAAGAAACAATACAAAACCATTCTCAGCCTTCCTTTGTACTCCTGTATGAACAGCGCTTTTGTTGTTGCTTGCGGGAGTTTGTCGTGATAATGAAAAAATATATATCAATAAGGACTGAAGGATTCGCACGCGCGTTCTTGTTATATAATGAAGCCAGGTGTTTCACACAATTATTTTGACGAAGAAAGAAGAGTGTTTTAAGGAATACTGCTTTTTGGAGGGGTGGGGGTGGGGCTTTTCTTTCTTTTTTATTTATTTTAGAAATTCAGTAATACAGTCTTTCTGTAGAAACAGTAAAGAAATTAAAGACTATATTTCAAAATATTTAAAAGTATTTTCTGTTGTTCTTTCTTTCATTTTTTAAATATTTTTTTATTATTATTATTTTCTTCTTTCTTTTTTTTAGCTATATCAACCACACAGACAACATAGCAAAATAACTGTTTCAAAAAATCCAACATCCCTTGAAAAATCCTTTAAAACAGATACATGCCATAAGTAATCCCTTTGATTAGTAACTATTGTTATTTTATATACAACATTATCAATTTTTCTAAGATGACAGACAGCCGCTTATATTCACCATAATAGTTTAGTTTCAATTAATATTAACTTCAGCGAGAAGAGAAATGCATTGTTAATATCGGTAAGTGTTAATGAATGTAATAATTACATTTAGTCTTTTAGCTATATTTATAATCTATTGTTGTTTACCTAATATTATCTTTATCATTATCATCATCATCATCATTATTTATTCACTTATTTTTATATATATTATTGTTATTATTATTATTATTTTTTAAAATCTATTTATAGTGTTTTAGATATGAAAATATTAATAACTTTAATTTCTACGTCAGTTATGGAAAATAGCAACAGAATTCCAATACGTTTTAATATACTTCTCTAAAAATAAACAGAGAGTTCATGTTATCATTATACAGTAACCTCTAAATTGGAACTTTTATGGAATATATTCAAGTGATAAAGAACGTTAAAACTATTTTATAGAGTCCAGGTTACATGCTCATGCTCTGATGATTAATTATGATGATACGATAATATCGTGACATTTATATTTCTCGAGTTAGCATTGCAGGTTGTGATCCCAGTAGGTGGCAGTCTTCATATTTTACATTTATTTAATGCATTTTCACCCATATTTTTTCATATGTATGTCTACCTACCTAGCATTCTACTTATCCATTCATCCATCCGTCCGTCCATCCATCTCTCTTTGTCTCTGTGTCTGTGTGTCTGTCTATATGTCTATTTAGAATTCAAAAGAGGTCGCTGTGCAGGTCGATCTCTCCCTTTTATCAGGATTCACTTTAATTTTGGTGAGCTGATTTCTGGTTTGGTAAGGTAACAAAAAAAAAAAAAAAAAAAAAAAAAAAAAAAAACATCGTTTGATAATCCTATCGTCAAATAACCACAATTATTTATTCTCCTGCTGGCTGACAAAGCAAACAGAGAGAGGCAATAAAAAATAATTTTTTTCCTGGAAACCGTTAACATTACCGTGTTATATACACAAGTGTTAAAAATATAAACACAATGTACTTTTCACTCTCAAGGAATGGAAGCATGGATACAGCTGTCACTGACCTACTATAATTTGTACATTGTATGTGGGTGTTTATAAATATACACAATATACTAACATATATATACAAAATATAAATGTATGAGCGTATGTGTGCGTATGGGTTTATGTGTATGCATCTCTCTCTCTCTCTCTCTCTCTCTCTCTCTCTCTCTCTCTCTCTCTCTCTCTCTCTCTCTCTCTATATATATATATATATATATATATATATATATTATATATTTGTAAGTACATATGCTGGTTTGTTTGTTGGTTTGTTTGTATACCACGTGATAACAAGCTAGTCAGTCGCATTGATTTCTTTCTGTCACCTAACGAACCTCTGTAGCTGCTGAAATGATCAACTGAAAAACGGCACCACCAATTCACCTGTCCCATTAAACCGTCGATAAACCGCAGCCGATCCTTTGATCATGATGACGTTATGATGAGACGATTTCAAGCCGATAAACGTGAAAGAACGACGCATGTCAGTTGGAAGCATCAAATCGCCTCTCGAGAACCGATAGAAAGGATTAAAGACGTCTTGCTGAGACGAGTAAACCCGGTAACAAAACGAACGCGCTCATAAATCGTTCGTAATGATGCGCAGACTCGATAACAGAAAGGTGTAAACTAGCGAGACCGCAAACAAGCTCTCAAATTTGTCTTTAAACCACCCGAAAGATGTCCGCCAGTTAAATGGGCGTCAGATACCGTTATTGCGCTTTGATGTTTTGTAAGCAACTATCTTTATGGCGGCTTGAGATTTCTGGGTGGGTATTTATGAGTCGCTTTGCTTTAAGTGGAATGGCGTGTGCTAGAAGCACACAAAGAAGAAACTACTTTTGTCATCTAAAGCAAGTAAAATAAAAGAAAGAATAAGAAGGAAAGGCTATGTTACAAAGCCATAAGAGGTTACAACCATTTTAATGTGAGTTTAATTATTATCATAAAACGAAACTTTTTATTTATTTATTTATTTATTTTAACATGAAAATGTTCTTGTCAGATAAGCTATTTCCAGCAAACAACAACAAACAAAAAAAAAAAAAAAAAAAAAAAAAATTGAGAGGAAGATCGGTACTTCACTGTCTGACAGGGTACTCAGTAGTAACAAACGTATTTGCTAGAAACGGTTCCCACCCGTTAGATCTAATTTTACATGGAATTTATCTAAATGAGAGGATTAGATTTCAACCACTTCATCTAATTTTTTCATGTTTTGGAAATATGTTGAACCAAGGTACCTAAAAAAAGTTCTAATTAATTGTTTTAGCATCCAGATTTATTTAAATAATTAAATATTTGTTCGTTTCAAAATGGCTAACAACTTTCGAATTCAGTATTAATTTGTTTTCCTGTGCGACTCACGTGACTATATACTAGTGTGCGAATTTAAATTTATTTATTTATTATTATTATTTTCGAAAATCTAAAATTAATCTCTCTTGATGTACAAAATTCTTAAGTGCATATATGAATTAAATAAAACTAAAGGTAAGTATAGAGTAACATATTTTAACGTGAAAATGTTCTTATCAGATAAGCTATTTCCATCGAACAACAAAAAAAAAAACAACATTTTTTTTAGAGAAAGAATTATAGAATTTAGTAAGTGGATAAGTTTAACTTGATATATTTTGAAATAATGAAATTAATTTTATCAAAAAGAGAAAATAGAAAGATAATAAATAGGAAACGCACCTCCTCTGAGATCAGTGACAGTATACGGTTTTTTCCTTCTTCATCATCTTCACTATCATCATTATTAATATTATTATCATTACCATAACCATTATCATCACAACAACAACAACAACAAAAACAACAACAACAACAACAATAATAATAATAATAATAATAATAATTAAAAATAAACCCCAATAATTATTGTTGTTGTTGTTGTTATATAACTTCAAAAAAGTCTGGGAATTCTAAGAAAACTTTACACATGCCAAAATAGTATGTTATATTAGCTGGGGGGGGGGAATGGATAGACAATAATTCTGAATTATATATAAATTTACCACCAGCAGTTCAGTATTACAGTAAATTTTG
>CM022672.1:28275971-28333471 GCA_012295275.1 Chrysomallon squamiferum | reverse complement strand
AACAACGACATCAATAATAATAATAATAATAATAATAATAATAAATTTAATTTAGTTATTATTATTGTTATTTTTTAAATAAATGAACAATAAGTAATAACGTATATTTATGAAAAATGTTTTAATACATTCTGCCATCCGTTCACATATAAATTATTAAGATCAGATAATATTCATTTTTGTTATTCCTAATTTTAATAGGAATTTTCTCGAAATCGCACTGAAAAACAGCAACGAAAATCGCGTTTGCAACACTGCCGACAGTGCAAAATTTCTGTGTTGAAACGCTCGCATCTAGGTACATAAACCCTAACACCTAACAATAACTAATTAATTTTTGTAATAATTTTCCAGGTTGTAATGAAAATACGAACATGACGACATTTTATTTGTTTGTCTGCCAGTTCGAGTGTAAAAGAAGTATCATGGGCATTGATATACAGGAACCACTGGCAGAACATAAAAGCAGTTCAGTTGAAACAGAGAACGAGTGAGTGAAAAAAAGAACATGCTGATCAGAGCAAGCTGTTGTGAAGCACGCCTGCGACAGTCTTACTCTCTGACAAAGCCAGGAGGCGTGTTTGTCGCAGCAAAGAGTTTAGGGGAGGGAAAAGAAAGGGTTATCGTTACGCCTTGCAAGACACAAGGGAGTGTAGAGCAGATCGAAACGCATGGAGCTGGTCGTGACGTTTTGTTGTTCTTTCCGCTTTTTAATTTTGTACTGTGTTCTTTTTGTTGTTTTCATCACCGAGTTCGTAAAGAGTTCGGTCGTGTTTTGTTTGCTGTTGCTGTTGTAGTGTTCTTATGTTGTTTCTATTTTTGTTTACCCGGATCACATCATACAGCTAATCCAAATTTTATTTATTTATTTATTTATTTATTGCCAATTGTCTTTTTATTGGTTAAAAATATTATGTACACAGGAACAGCAGTAATAAGGGAAAAGAAAAGAGAGAGAGAGAGAGAGAGAGAGAGAGAGAGAGAGAGAGAGAGAGAGAGAGAGAGAGAGAGAGAGAGAAAATAACAACAATAACGCTACTGATAATAATCGTGCTGATATTAGGTTAAAGGATTTAGTTTTTCTTTCAGTGTTGTTCATACTTGAAATGACAAGTTTCTTTGTTTACCTGAAAAATAACAAAGTAATTAACTTATTTACATGATTATATTCAGTTTTGTGAGATAAGTTAGTATTAGGTCCTACAGTTTAAAAGTAAGCACGTTTTATTTTATTTTATTTTAATATATAATTTATATTATATTATTTATTAGTTTAATCTGTTGGTCAACTAGTTAATCAATCAGCCGATACATGAATCAATCAGTTAAATTAAATTAATTTGTTTATTTATTTGTTTATTTATTTATTTATTTATTTATTTATTTATTTATTTATTATTATTATTATTATTATTATTATTTTGTATTGATGTGTATGTTTGTTGTTTTGTTGTTTTGCAGCTTTGCTAATTCACTAAAAGTAGTAGCGACTGTTTATTTGTTCAGGGGACAGAGATTGAGAGAAAATCGGTGGTCTTACGTGATGCATGAAACTTCAATCATTGAATATGTTAATTTTAAAATTATTGTGAGTCTTGTGGGCGCTCCAGTTTCACAATGTTTTTAAATGGGCAATTCACAAATCACCGAGCACTTCTCTGATACTATTTCTAAATACTTCGATCATCAAAGGTTAATGTTTAGAACAAAATACAGGTGTAGACAAAAATATTTGCGGTTAAATTCTAATTAATACACTAATTTTAGCAACTACACTTGAAACTAGTGTATTTTGCCTTTAAAATATTCATAACATGTACTTCAGTTATTAAAATCTATCTATCTGTCTATCAACATTTAATTAATATATTCACCTTCAGTATTAAGTTCAACTATTTCAACGTATTTTAAATTTAAACAAATGTTTATGGATTGTTTATATTATTACTTTTCTAAATTTAAATGTCTAATACAAATTTGTGTTGTGTAAATAAATCCATATAAGATGGATGCTATGAAAATTAATAATTCTGTGTATGTTTATTTGATTATTTTTTGTTTTAATTTTTATTTATTTATTTTACAAGTGAGTTACTAGTTTCTGAGTATTACAGGATTTTATTCTCTTTGTGATCTTATTAGGCAATATCTAATGCATGTAGTATTAAAACCGAAGATCTAAAGGGTTCGTTCCTAGAATATACGTCTCAAGTTTTATAACAGTAATAGTTTTTCATATGATTAAGAAGTGCCAGTTCTCCCATAGTTTTTCTGTCTTTATTTATTTCATACGAAGTTTGCCAGAAATACTGAGAGAGAGAGAGAGAGAGAGAGAGAGAGAGAGAGAGAGAGAGAGAGAGAGAGAGAGAGAGAGAGAGAGAGAGAGAGAGAGAGAGAGAGACGATATGTTTCAAATCACCACAGTGAGGTGCCTCTGTTGTTTCCATAAACTTAAATTAGTAGTATTCGAGACCCAGTGGTAAAAATATCGAAATGAAAAATTATAAACTTGAAATATTTTTTGGGAAAAACAAATAAACAACAACAACAACCAACAACAAAACAACAACAACAATAATAATAATAAACAAAATAAATAAATAATAAATAAAACTAAAACAAACCGATTAAAACGAAAAAAGAACAAATGAAAACAAAAATATTGGCAGCAGTTCCCTTTTATTAAATACCAAATCTCTCTACCTGCATCTTTTTGTATATATCTTTCTTATGGAATCACTGAGCTACGTCATGCGCTACTTTTATCTCAAGGCGTTTTATGATCGCTGACATTTATTATGTCTGTGTAAATATAAATTATGTATTGACTTCTGCGTTGTATTCAGGGTGTTGTCGATGGTAAAACCAAGCTATCGGTCCAGTAGTGATATGTTGGAGAACGTCTATCCGAGTCTACATCACACCTGTGCAGTTTCCCACTCAGGTATTCGCGTTGACCTCACAGTGTGGTCGTCGACATGCCCATAAATCCCGGACACTCAGAAACGCTTTTGTTGATTTTGATACGTTATATTAATATATTTAACGTAATCATTAAATGGTACATCTTCTATATACACAACTCTCGTGTGTCACAGAGCTAATCAAGATTAGCGTGAGTCGAGACTGGGGAGAAAGATAGGAACGTATGTCTAATTGTAAATAAATGACATAAGAGATTATTCACGAGGTATTCACATATAAATAGCCATTTTCCGACATTAATATCTATCTCTCTCTGCCTGCCTATTTCTCCAGTAAATATATAGACACACCCATATATATACACACACGATGACACACATACACATATCCCACTATAAAATTAAAATTTAAATTAAATTAAATGTGTGTTTTTTTTTCATTGTATTAATATGTCTGAATGTTACTCTATCTTTATACAAGTTTATTTTATTTTATTTTTTCTTTAATTATTATTATTATTATTATTATTATTATTAATCCTTATTCAGTTATTCTATGGATTAGATAATAAATAAATAAATAAATAAATAAATAACAAATAACTGAAAGTAAAGCTTTCAATAAGAACGTAATCAAGGGTAATAACATTAATGTATCTACGATAATGTGCAGTTCTTCATACTGTTTGTTGTATAAATTTTGTTCTGCATCACTTTTCTGATTCCATTATTCATATACATTACATTTTAAAAGCAACTTTTATTTAAAATAAAAAGTGAAAGTGCACTTTTCCTTTTTTTTTAAAATTATTATTCTTTTTTTTACCAAATGGCCATCAACAACTTATTTTGTTGAATTCCAGTTAATTATTTGAACGATTGCCAACGAACTAAGGGAGATAATCTAGTAAGAGTGGACAAAAAATAGATTGGTACCGTTTAGGATTTAAAAGTACGTTATTTATGAAAAGCGAATCGGATATAATCATTTAATAGAACGAAAGGTGAAGGAAAGTATCGGAATACTGTTTGAAACTTTAAAAATTTGAAATATTTAATTGTGACAATATTGATTTGAATTTTAAATACGAGGATGCTACCAATATTTACACTTAATTTAATTTTAGATATTTATAATTTGGTCTGCTTATGAAATACAATTGAAAACTGTATTAAAAGTGAAAGTAGGAAAATTTTAAATTTCCGTGACTAAGTGACTTGAATGTTTTTCTTTCAAAATATGTTGAAATTTCAATATAGGAGCTTACACTGACGCTTTATCATCTTATCATCATAGTTAGGACATTACTAAAAGGTCAGTTTATTCTTTTTAAATGTATTATTATTTTAATCATATCAGTTTTTATTTAATTGTTCTGCTGTTATTAGTTAAGGTATTTGAATTTTTAATACATCATTTTCCTAAATCTGAAAAAAAAGGAGAAGACTTCTAACCTTTATTTAAAATAGTTACAGATAAACTGGGAATGATCTGTATTAAATTCCAACAAGTTACAATTATGAAATTATTTAATCAAAAGTTTGGAACAGGATTAAAGCATATAGGCTTTTAAATATATGTCCTATGAAGTGGCATTTGATAATTTGAGTAAGATGAAATATCATTATTATTATTTTATATATTTATTTTATTTTATTTTATTTTAATAATAATAATAATAATAATAATGATAACAACAATAATAATTTTATGTATCTAGAGAGAATATTAAACTACATGTACTCACAAATGTGTTATTTTTACACATGTTAGAAAATCACAGCCATTTCTCTCTATAGCTGATACACAGTAGTAAACAAATTCTCAGTATCATATGACCAAAACTAATGTCAGTTACATTGCTACAGAATTTGTGGCATAAAAATTCCCCAAGGAATATAGTAATTGGCACATCTACTCTGTAATATTATAGGTTCCAATTATATTTTTATTATTTATTTATTTTTATTTTTATTATTATTATTATTTATTTTTTAAAATTCATTTTTTTTATTTTTTTTGTCTTTGCTATAGTAATGATAGCAATTATTTGTATTGAAATCTGTTACAGTATTTTGGAGCTCAATGGATCAGGAGGTTGGAGCTTGTGAAAATCCTGTGGAGCTTTTTTGTGGGCGAGTTGAACATATTTTAGATCTACAAAACTTTTGGATTCAAATTGGAACTCGTAAGATTAATCTTTAATTGTAATAATATATATATAAAAGTGGTTATGAATGTAGTATTACTGGTTATTGAGATCATAAATAAACAGCAGGTATCATCCTTGAGATACAACAACATACATGATACAAAAAAATACATTAATAGCCGTCAGTAGAAAATGTATTAAACAAGTACTCATTATTCATTTATTAAACTGTACACTTTAAGTGTTAAAAAAGTCATATTCTGAAGTTAACAACATTTTCAGTTATAATAACTTTATTGAAAAGGTACATTAAGTTGTTATTTTTTGCTATCCAGAAACAAGAAAAAAATTAAATTACAGTCATAAGTTTTAAATTTGTTATATGTGATACAGGTAAGGGGTTCAGTGAATTTTCTGATCTTGAGGATTCATTTCAAGAATTTTGTGATGAGATTGGCACATTTCCTCCAGGACTTAGGCTGTCTATTGATGAGGGATCTTTCATTTTAGTGAAATCTTGTCATACTAAAGGAAAATACAAAAGAGCTCAGGTTGCACGGTCAGACATGTAAGAGATTTTCTTTCTTTTTATATTTAAATCCAGTTGTTATGTCTATATTCATATTGATCATCAAAGTGAAATAAAAAAGTTTAAGTACAAAAAAAAAAGGTAGTTGTCTCAGTTTACTTCTTGTTTCACTATTTGATTTTTTTTCATTTAAAAAAATTGACACTTAAAAGCATTTCATTCAAATGATCTCTATTATTTATATTATTTAAGAACTATTCAGTGTATTCCCATAATGTTTTGAGAATCACATTTTAAGTTACCCAGCTTTAATAACATAAATGAATTAAAAAGTTTATTTTATTATTCACAATTAAAGAATTTTGTCTGCTCAACAAATAAATTTTGGCTAAAGTAAAATTACAACAAGTTCTGGTTATTATTTTTATTATTATTATTATTATTATTATTAATTATCATTATCTAGATAATTTTGTTATTATTATTCAAAAGGAAAGAAACTATTGATGTTTTCTACTTGGATTATGGAAACACAGAAGTTGTATCAGCTAACAGAGTGTGTGTTGCTTTACCAGTTAATTTCTTTGCTTCAAATCTGGAACTGATGAAATGTGGTTTGGCAGGTCTCAGGCCTGTAAGCATATTAATAAAAGACATTTCTTGTTTGACTGATTCTAAGTGCTTATAAAAATGTGCGTATGCTCACATTCTCTCACACCCAGTCACACAACATGCATACATATAAACACTGACTCACACTTTCACACATTTACATGTACATTCATACTCATACACTGATCCACACATATACACACAGGTCTTGAATAATCTTACCAATTTTTCTTTTTTCTTTTAATATATTTTAATAACCAATATTTTAGTAGTAAAGATGACGTGAACATTAATTTTTCCAAAACATTTTTGAATTGTTTTTATTTCTAGGTATTAACTGTTGAAACTGTATTATTCTTTTGACATATTGTCTTCTCATTATATTTTTTAACAATTTTCAGATTGCCAAAACTTGGACGACACGTGGAATAAAATGTTTTGAAAAACTGACGAAAGAGCTGATTTTACAAGTTGTCATTGTTTCCTTTAAACCTTTAGAAATGCTGAATGAAATATCTTTGTATTCACAGTGGGTTATAGTTTTAAAAAGATTGTGAAAAGTATATTTAGAAAACAGTTTACGTATTATTTGTTTATAAACAAACACAGTGGTACCTTGACTTATGAGTGCCCCAACTACGAGTTTTCCAAGTTATGAGCAGCCAACTTGTTGATATTTTGCTTTGAGTTGCGAGGCAAAATCTGAGTTAAGAGCGAGCTTCAGATAAGCTGCTGCTAGTTGGCCAAACGAACAACACAACATCTACCCAGCATCCCGCATCTTACTCATTTGCTTCATGTGGTTACCTCACCATGGAAGCATCTCTGTTATGTTGTGCTTGAGTTTTGTACAGTTTTTTGCCAAATTACCATGGATCCATGACCATGGATCCTAAGAAAATGAGTGCAAAGGATAGTGCTGAGAAGAATGTCCATTGAATTAATGCATGAACTACTGAGGTGTGTGTGTGTGTAGTTGACTTGGGTAGGCAGTAAAAGGGTAGTACTTTTATGATATGTACCATACTGAGGCAGAAGGAGTCAATAAAGGCTATAACTCCAGCCAAAGGTGTTAAAATAATTTCTAAGCTGTGGGCCTCTGTCCATGAAAAGATGGAGAAACCCTAACCCTGTACACTTTACAAAACCAATTTATTTCTTTACATTCTCTTTTATTTTGTCTTGAAACAATATTTGTCATTTATACATACATTTAGCTTATTTAAAAACACTTTACAAAACATTGGGGTGGTTTTGGGGGCTGGAACGGATTAATGGTATTTCAATTAATATCAGTTGGGAAAATATATTTGATATATTAGCAAATTCAGTTACAAGCTTGGCCACAGGACAAATTAAACTCGTAGGTCAAGGTACCACTGTATAGTGAATAGTTTTAATTAGATGTTAACAGAGTTGTTATTCGTGTTTAATCTATCACAGTGTTTATTATACAAAATTTAAATAAACAAGTATTCTGCTATTTTCAGATACATGTATTAAAACTATGTTTACATTGAAAAAAGAATAGGTTTTCTATTATTATTTTCTGTTTATCACAGAGAGGGAGATCACAAATCAATAACTCACATATTACTGGAAGAAGAAATTGGCATGGTAGGTAGTAGCATTTAATATTTTAAAGTGCACACATATCCACATCAGTCTTACTATATATAATCTTTGTATTTTGTTTTAAAGCATTTTAAAGTATGCACACACTCTTAAAAGAAAACTCAAGAACCTGAAATATTAATGTTAATATCACCAAATAGACTGAACATACATTTTGATTATGGATGTCCTAGCAAAGAAGGTACTGGTCTGCTTATCAACACCCTGAAACATATTTCCATAGTCTGACCACCACTTTAGTGGTCAGATGCTGCAAGAGGTGTGGAATGGTGGAGTTACACTCAGCATGCCTCATCAACTGAATGAATGGCTTACACACTGAAGTGGTTTCACTCGCTATTATAAAAAAAATAAACTTTCAAATTTCACTTCTGATCTCAGTCATCATTCAATCATCTAGTGTAATACTGAACTAATAGTAGTAAATTTTGCCCAATTACTTCACTGTTATTATATAAACATCTAATATTATTTACAATTTTGGCAACAGCAAATTCTTTGCGGAGTTCCTTACTTGATTTTGAAGAGTACATATATATATATAACTCTATTAAATAGCCATACTAAAAACAACTCTATAAAATAGGTATATTCATTCCAAAATGAATCACTGTATTGGCTTGTGACTTGTGACCCAACTGGCCTGACATAAGTTCTAAATATGGTTCATGCTATTAATTTTTAATTGCAACGCAGCTGAAATAACCTTATTTTCATTCAGTTTCAACCATGCCATGCAAGATGATTTTAAAAGAGCATAAATTTATTTTAAAGAGATATTGGAAAACAAAAAATGTACAGGATGTAATTTGTGAATGGCACAATTATTTTAATATAAATTCTCTATCAACTTTGAGACAAGTTTGGCCAAACCGGCTAGGATCTCGATGCCCTGCATTCTGGTCAGCCAAGTCTGTGTCCTGAAGAAAATGTAACTATGGTTGTTGAGGCATATATAAGAAACCCAAATAAATCATTTCGCTATAGTAGTTCAGACATCAGTATCAAACGAATGTCACTGTACAAAATACTTACAAAGCTCAATATGCAACCTTACATTTGTCGCCTAATTCATGGACTTGGGGAGGATGATCCTAATTGCAAGTCTCAGTTTTGCAAAAAGTTTCTAAGTCTGTGTGATAATAATCCTGCCTTCTTGGAAGTGACTGTGGACTGAAGAAGCTGAGCTCAAGCTCTTGGGACATGTAAATAGTCATAATTGTGTTTATTGGAGTGACACAACACTCAAAGTTTGTCACAGTGTGCTTGCATGTTGTTGAGAATGCACTGAAGCTAATGGCTTACAGTTTGAACATTTATCACAACTGTACTAAATGAAATCGATTCCTTATATTGTTACAATATTTTCTGATGTAATAAATTTATTTTTTGATTTTTTTTTTAGTCTAACCATGACATTTCTTTATTACAAATAACTTACAGTAACTTTACAGACACCCTGTATATGCTGAGTTTCCTTTTCTAATACTGAAGTGAAAATTATCATAGCAATATACACGATACATTTTAATTTATTTATTTAAAAATAGCCGACAGATCTTCTGGTCAGTGTTCCTCAGTTTGTCAGGGATGTAACTCATGTTCTGCCCAGCTCCTATTATGAATGGTATGAAAATATTGGAGCAGAAGAGCGAGGTAGGCTTTTTCAAAATGTTTTCCTAATGAAAAATTAAATAAGTAAGTTACTGCCTTTTGGTAGTTTTCTATGTATATATGGCATAATTAAATAATATATTGTTTTCATTGTAATATTTTTGTAGATGAAATTGAAGCAAATGATACTGTCAAAACATTTTCACAAAAATCTAGCAACATTGAGAAAACATTTACAAAAGAATCCAGAAATACAAAGAAAATCTTCCTGCAAGAACCAAGTAAAGAAGCAAGTGAAATACCTCAAAATTGTAAAGAAACTTTGTCTCTAAACTCAGATAAGGGTGGACTTTCACCTGACACTGTTTCTCCTCCAGTTGTGGTACCTGGTTTTGATATGTCAGAGATTTTCAAAACAGCACTGGCATCTCCAGGCTCACTGGAGAAGATGATGGACAGTGAGAGACAGAAAGAGACTAAAATTGAACTACAGAGAGACATACAGAATGTTCAAGAAGATACGCCTCTCACTGAAGATACCTGGGGTAGGATCATTTGTCTGTATATAGTTATCACATCTCAGTGTACAAATTACATATTGTGTTATCACATCTCAGTGTACACATTACATATTGTGTTATCACATCTCAGTGTACATGTTACATATTGTGTTATCACATCTCAGTGTACATATTACATATTGTGTTATCACATCTCAGTGTACACATTACATATTGTGTTATCACATCTCAGTGTGTTATCACATCTCAGTGTACACATTACATATTGTGTTATCACATCTCAGTGTACATTTACATTGTGTTATCATATATTGTGTTATCACATCTCAGTGTACATGTTACATAGTGTACATGTTACATATTGTGGTATCACATCTCAGTGTACATGTTACATATTGTGTTATCACATCTCAGTTATCACATCATCTCAGTGTACATGTTACATCAGTGTACATGTTACATGTTGTGTTATCACATCTCAGTGTACATGTTACATATTGTGTTACATATTGTGTTATCACATCTCAGTGTACATGTTACGTATCGTGTTATCACATCTCAGTGTACATGTTACATATTGTGTTATCACAGCTCAGCTATATACATTGTCTGTTATCACATCTCAGTGTACATGTTACATATTGTGTTATCACATCTCAGTGTACATGTTACATATTGTGTTATCACATCTCAGTGTACGTTACATATTGTGTTATCACAGCTCAGTGTACATGTTACATATTGTGTTATCACAGCTCAGTGTACACATTACATATTCTTATCACAGCTCAGTGTACATGTTACATATTGTGTTATCACATCTCAGTGTACATGTTACATACTATGTTATCACATCTCAGTGTACATGTTGCATACTATGTTATCATACTATGTTATCACATCTCAGTGTACACATTACATATTGTGTTATCACATCTCAGTGTACAGTGTACATGTACATGTTACATATTGTGTTATCACATCTCAGTGTACACATTACATATTGTGTTATCACAGCTCAGTGTACATGTTACATATTGTGTTATCACATACATTACATTTGTTATCACAGCTCAGTGTACATGTTACATTTGTGTTATCACATCTCAGTGTACATGTTACATATATCACATCTCAGTGTACATTATCACATCTCAGTGTACATGTTACATATTGTGTATTCTCAGTGTACATGTTATATTACATCACATCTCAGTGTACACATTACATATTGTATTATCACATCTCAGTGTACATGTTACATATTGTGTTATCACATCTCAGTGTACATGTTTGTGTATCACATCTCAGTGTGTTTATCACATCTCAGTGTACATGTTACATATTGTGTTATCACATCTCAGTGTACACATTACATATTGTGTTATCACATCTCAGTGTACATGTTACATATTGTGTTATCACAGCTCAGTGTACACATTACATATTGTGTTATCACATCTCAGTGTACATGTTACATATCGTGTTATCACATCTCAGTGTACATGTTACATATTGTGTTATCACAGCTCAGTGTACACATTACATATTGTGTTATCACAGCTCAGCTATATACATTGCCAACACTGTTATCATGAGAGCTATACACATTATAGATATCTTTATGATGTTACCTATATATGATATCAATTTTGCATGTATCATATATCTAATACTATCTATAACAACTTTTAAAAAGCTTTTAATGATCTATTTTGATAATTTCTGCATGTTAAAATCTGTATTATTGTTGTTGTTGGTTATTATTTTTATTTATTTTTATTTTAAAGAAATGACAGATTTGACAATTGGTCAGACAAATTCCCACATGAATGATGTCACAATCGGCAGCAAAATTGCTCTGATTAAAGAATTTACAGAATCACCAGAGAAAGCATTCAAGTCAGAAGTGGTCGTTCCTGCAAAGAAGAATGCTGTCAACAAAACAACAGCAACTGAAGAACAAAAGAAGCTTCATCCATTAACACCTATCAAAAAAATACATGGAGACCAGTTACAAAGTAATTTAGAAATAATTTGTTGTTGTTGTTGTTATGTTACTGTTGTTATTATTATTATTATTATTATTATTATTATTATTATTTTTATACTATTTATATTTGCTATTTTTAAATATACTGTTATTATGTGATCACACACCTAATTCATTAACAACTAATTTATATAAAATCTTAAACTTATAACTTTATAGTCATATTTTTATCAGAAATAAAGTAAAATGTTATATTTTTTAACATTTCTATCTCATTGCAGATTTGACAAATGTTAAAGGTTTTTCTGTTCAGTCAGCACAGACATATTCATCTGCATGCAATTATTCGACAAAATCTTCTGATAAAGATTACAGGTTTTTCATATTTTTTTCATTTCTGTTTTATACATTAAATCCCTGAATACTTTAAATCAAAGAAGAGAAACTAATGCAGATCTTACAGGAATTAGTCAAAAAAAACAACAACACATTTTTAAAGATAAGTTGATTATGTTTTGCAAGTCTAATTGAATTCATCAAATTACTGCTGACTGATGTAGGCATTAATAAAAATTCATCACTTTAATGTTATTTAACAGGTTTTTCTGCTGAGAGGCCTGATCCAGCTAAGAATGTTAAAAATGACTGACAACTTTTATTAATATTTATTTGATTATAATAAAGTCAGTGTAAAATAATGTAAACAGCTGCTGTTACTGATAAATGTAAATAAACAGAGTGTGTTAACATGTTTTGGTAAACAAATATTGGAATAATACTGTAATATTAAATAAGGCCTATACAAAAAAAAAAGTTGTTTCTCAGTAGAGAGGAACTGGATGAAACTGAAGCAACATTGATCAAACAGATGAATGAAATTGAATTGTATGAAATATCCAAACAGCTTCAGCAGGTCAGTTTATTTGTTAATGTTTAGAAATCAAGTGGTTAATACAAAAACATTATAAAACAAACTAATTTAAAGTATTATTAATAACATGCAGATATTTTTGTTGCTATCATTCAAATTAAAAAATAAACATTTGTATCTTAAGATAAAGAACATCTTTACAAACACTGGCTATGTGCTTGACTTATATGTTATTTTTTTTCTTCTTCTTTTTTTTTTTTTTTATTAAACTGCATGCCTTGAATTTATTCTTTTTTCTTTCTTTCTTTTATTTTTTGTATGAACATTTATTTAGATTCTACTTCAGTCTGAATGTTCTGACTTCGCTGCAGTTCGTGAGAAGTTTTACAGAATGGTTCCAGCAGGTAAAAATATTAAACCAGAAACATTAATAACAATAAATCCTAAATAAATATATTGTCTCATTGTTGCCATATATGAATTAATTAAATTGTTAAGATCTTTAAACAGTTAACAGTAATTAAAAAATATATATATTTTAGGTTGCTTCAAATATAAAATCTTTAGATAAATGAGTACTCTAGAAATTGAAAACATATATATTTTTGTATACTTTCAAAAACTATTTTTTATAATACTAGATTTTACAATAAATACAACATTCAAATGTGATGATAAATTTAGCTCGACATTACTCCTTTAACATGATATTGCATACAGAGAAATGCAAAAATAAGCGTTCTAATGCAGTAAGTTTTGATACTTTGTGCTTTGTATATTTACATTTGATCTTTCTTTTTTATTATTATTTATTTATTTATTTTGGTTGTTTTGTTTTAAACAAAAAAAATAGTTCACTTATGTAAAATAAAATAAAATAATAAGAAAACAAATTTGTATTGCAATTATCTCTAAATAAATAAATAAATAAATACTTTTTACAACTATGATTTCAATTTTAAGAAGAAACAATTATTTTGATTTTAAATTATTTAGATTTTTCTGTTTTCTTCAGATGAAGAACATCAACCTGCTGGGTTGCTATCAGTTCTAGATGTTCTAGTGGAGCAAGGTGTAAAGAAACCAGACTCACAGGATCTAATCTTGTCTGTTCTAGATTCATACAGTGGTGAGACAGTACAATAGTGTTAATTAAAGGATTGCATTTAAAACATTTATTTTGAGAATGGTCAAATAGTTCATAACAGTTAAATATGTTGACATTTCAAGATTTATTACACACATCAAACACCAACCATACAAGGATGATGTATATTGGTTTAGACTACATTCTAGAAATTTTTGTTAGAAATAAGGGAAATGAGTAAAGTATAAATGAAAATAAAATCGTTCTATAAAAAAGAAAAGAAAATTAGTTTCATTTATATGAGTTTTATTTATATTCATTCATATACAACACTGTATCAATTATAACAGCATGTAAATTGCTTAAATAGTTTGTATTTATTTAGTAGGTTTTGTTTGTTTGTAGCTCTTATAAATATTAAAATATTTTTTTATTATTACTTTAGCTATAAATTTGAGCTAAGTTCCCTCCATGCAAAACATGACACAACACAAGTATAAATATTTAGTAATTTAAGCTGAACATGAATAAATGGCACTGTACAACTTTTTATAATTCCACATTATTTTATTAAACTCTCTTTGTTTTGCTAAACTTTATTACTAATTAATATTGATTTGCAAACAAACAAAACTTACAAGTAAGTTGAAATTATATTTGAACATTTTAATACAAATACCAGTACAGATACCATCTGTGCATTAATAGTTAATTTCAGAGTACTCATGTTTTATTTTTATTACATACAATGATATTTGTTTAGTTCAAGCAGCTGAATGTTACAGAAATGTGTATTTATATATATGGTTTGGTGTATTCTTTTCCTGCTTTTTTTTTTTGTTCTATTTAATTACTTTCATTTCCATATTTGTCAGAATGTTTCAACTTTGGGAGTTGCTTACAACAAGTTCTGAAAGATTCTGAAAAGCGGTTTATCCGAGTAAGTTTATAAACTTCCTCAAAATTATAAGAAATAAATAAGGTTAAAGTTATCAAGTTTAGAATGTAACAACTTCATTTAGTAGATCTTCTGGCAGTGTTAATATATTTTGAATATTTTAAAATTTATGACACTAATGTTTGCTAATAATAAAATATAAGCAGCCATAAATAAAAAAATCATAACATACTGAATGGAAACCTGCATTATCAGTTAGTAAATCCATCTCATTTTATGTATCTCCTCTTATTATTTTCCTATAGAATTTATCAGGCAGGACTGGCTATCATACAGAATTTGCTCACATCTTGGGTCAAATGCTGATACATTCAAGACACTGGATCAGAAGGCAAATTTACTTACTATTTCTAATTTGACACTTTGAAAAGATTTTATATTTTATTTTTATTTATATTTTATAAAAAATAATAAAATAGTAGGGAGAACACTACAATGCTGACATGAGCTATAATCAGTCCTCCTTGAAAAGACTCAAGAGCATTATTATGAATATCACATTTACATTTATGTGGTAGGGGAGTGGGATAATTTTGTGGCTGAAATGGCACTCAAATGGAATAGACTGATTTCTGCACATATTGCGCTTATATTACAAAGGCCAGTTAACTAGAGTTAATTCCCTTCGGCCATTACCTCCCTGCCACCAATTACCACTAAACACAACACTAGCTGTATTTTCCTGACATTAAATGGGTTTATTAGGTATTATAAATAATTTGTATTAATGCCTAGATTAAAAAAAAAAAAAAAATGATAATATATATACAATCATTTATATCTATATGAATATCCCCTTTTCAACTTTTCTAAATTGGAACTGTCTAGCTGTCTCCTTGCATTCCCCTTTTATCTTGATACCATCCTGCTGCAAACCTAGGTTGCCTTTTCTGTGTCTAGATTCATGCCAAGTGGAGACAATGGAAGATCCTATTATCCACACTTCATGCTTCCTTACAATCAGCAATTTTATTATTTAAATATGACATTAGATTTCTCATGGCAGCCAAATACACCTCCTGCAGTCCCCCAATCACCACCTGCCCCACTGTTTAATTGTATCCTCTGGTGGCCCCCTAGCTGGGGCATCTTTTGCTGCTCCTAACCTAATGATATGTGATTTATAATATTTACTTTTTACATTTCTAGACTCTAATATGTGTTTGAGAACAGAGTTAAACTGGTACCTGGTTAATGACTTACCATCATGATAAGAAAGAAGCTGGGTTGAACCAATCTTACATCATGATTTATACAAACCTTGCACTGGACAGACATTTTCACTTGCCAAACTGTCCAGGTACCGTAGATACCCATTACCTCTTTGATCATTCTTCGATTTCCTTATTAGATGTTTCAGCTGGCAGATGTGTTTTTCTCCATATCAAAACTTGAAGGTAATATCCTATACTCCAAGCGCTCTGTTTGAATTGTCCACCTGTGTTCTGGCTGTTAGTTCCCCCACCAATAAAAATGCAAAAGAGGCCAGTTTGAAAGGTTTTGCAAATGAATCGGCCTCAAACTGAGATGAACAAATATTTGATGCTGCAGCCAGAATTTTCTCCAAATTTGACAAAGTGATAGGGTTGCATGTCTCCTACATAGTCCTTCAAGTAAGTCTGAAATAACAAAAATGCCTTCTAGGGTTTCCCTCACCTTAAATTTGTGCCAGCTACTTATTCCACTAATATATGTTTTTACAATAGATGAGGTTAAGTGCTGTAATAACAGGAAAGCAATGAAATGGATAGCTATAACAAATATAATATATTGTGCATATAGTGTGCTACTTCCTATTTCTGCAAGTTGAAATATAAACAAGTTCATAAAATTGATGCCTTTAGCCATTCAACAGTATTCATTTCATAAGTTTATAAATTACTGGCTTATCAACATGAATAACTTAAGATTGTTAGCTTCTGCATAAAAATTAAGAGAAAAAAATGTGTTATTAAATTTTTTTTTTTTTTAATTGTAAGAAGATATCTTGTAAATCAGGTTTAAACAGATAAACAGAAAAGACACCTACTACAACACTGAGCTATTCATTTTGCATTAGCAGCTTGAGATCTTTTCAAGCAAAGACCTTTAACAAAATAATCACATGGCACTGGTTGGATTGGAAAACAATCCAAGTGATCTATTTATGAAAACAGATCCGATAACCTACAAAAACAACAATAATTAAGTCTTAGAAGTTAGATTGATTCACCTTCTTAAGATGACATCAGTAACAATGTATGTAACCTCCTCACAGCTTGTCCTCTGGGTTGAAGAAAGTACTGGTTGAACTTGTCTAGTACCCCCTTTTCCTGACATGGACAGTAACCAGAGCTCATTGTCTGTTACCTCCCATGAATTTTCTGGGTGTCTAAACTATTTTATCAGAACCGTTCATCATACCATGAACTGCTTCTGTCTGCTAACATTCTAAAATACCTTAGATAGTTCAAGAGTTATTGAATGTCTTGGATGGTACATTCCAATGTCACACTCATGAAAATCATGAAAACCAATGTCCAGGTGTGGATAGAGGTAGAAGAACCGTCCTTTTATGTGTTCTTGACCACCAGTTTTCCCTGGCCAAAACAAGGTCACTTGCACCTCTGTGACTGGCTTCCATTGTCTGGCTGGACTTGCATGATATAGTCACACTTTCCCCATCCCAAATTTTTTTGGCACATTGACCCCTATTCTGTCAAACACACTGACCATTTGTAATGGAGGCAAAATATCAGTTTTTTTACAAATTAACTTAAGAAAATATATCAAAAATTTTGTTATTTTGTTGGTGTGTTTTAACTTTATTAATATTGTTTATATCCTTAGTGCTGCTGATGTCACACAGAACTTTATTCTCAGTATTTGTGAGAAATGGGTCATCTTTAACAAAAATGTAAGTAAATTTTAATTCAGAACAGTTTAGTTTCCAAAACAAAACTGATGATACATACCTGTTTTGGGTTGATTTATTGTTTGGCAAGAACACATAATTAGAAATTAGTCAAAATTTAGTGTCTTTTTCAATGTGAATTGAACATTCTAATTCATGTGAAAATTACAGTTTTTCACAGTGGCATTTAGTGTTTTTTTGTAAAAAATTAAATGTGACCAAAAAGAATAGGGTGAATTTTTATTTTTTATTTTTGTGTGTGATTTTGAGTCTTCAAATATTTAAAAAAATATTATTTAGATCTTATAAAAAAATTACAGAATGACATTAAAAAAAAAATATATATATATTTTCAGATCTTACAGAAAAATAATCAAGTGAAAAAGCTAATGGACCTGTATTGTGAATGCTTGGAAGAATTTTGGAATATAGCAGGAATTACTGTAAACGAAGTGTCACCAACAAAATATCTGAGTATTCAGACTGAAATGAGAGACAAAATTCTCTCTGATAATCTTGACAGGTATTTCATTATACTAAAATAATTTTAAATAAAATTCTTGTTTTTATTTTTCTGTAGAATTATTTACCTGTGCAGCCCCCCAAATAAATAAAAAGATACTTATGCTTACTGAATTATTTTCAGTTAAGTTTTATTTATGCACTATTCTAAATAATCAGTACAGTGAGCTTTATTTATGAATAAATGAAGAATAGGATAGTCAGATAGTGTGTTATTAATTCCCTTCTTATCAGCATGTTTGTGATTTTTTTGGGTTTTTTTGGTCCATACACAATAGCACTGAAGAACTGACAGTTGGTGATAAAAGAATCAAAAAACATAATCAAATGAGGCAAATTGATTATTGAATAAGACCAGCCTTATATGACCACACATAAAGAAGCCAGGCATTAGTTGACATTTATGTAATATAATGAGCAGATAGTGCTTTATACAGATCTTATTTAAACATAATAACACTTTATGTAAACTTTTTTAAACACAAGATGAACAGACTCAGCTTTTTATTTAGTCACAAGCTTTGGATCATCGATTTTTATACATACAAACTGTGACTGAAGATAGATAATCTCATCTTTGTTTTAACATTAATCTGCCTATCTATGAAACTGTTTTAAGGGCTACATTTCTTTTCTATATCCTAACTACAGATAATCTTATTAAAGTAATAATTTTACATGTATATAATTTTAATGTTTTCTAGTCTCTTTATATGAAATAGGGAAATATAAATCAATTATAAAAAAAAAAAAGTGTATTAATAATTGTGGTAAGTAAATAAACTGCCGTTAAATTAATAATTAAATTTCTATTTAACCATGTGTAATAACTGTTTACTGTCAAATAAATGTAGTTTATTAATTAGCAGCCAAATTACATTTTGTCAACATTTGTAGTAATATAAATATACTGGAGGCAAGGAAGTGTCTGGGTTCTGAAGAAAAACAAATGACCGGACAAGTGGGGGCTTGCACAACCCACACTTCCATTTCATGTACATGCAGGTCACGGAGAACTTTATTCTCAGTATTTGTGATAAATGGGTCATACAGATCTTGAAACTTTGGTCTTGCTGCGATATGTGTTTGGCAGCAGGATTTGCTAAGATACTTTTTTCACTTGTTTTGTATGGTAATTATACAGAGCAGTCTGAGTCTGTATGATATAACATATATTAACCTTATCATACTGATTCTCTTGTGACCAGTTTTGTCTTTATCCAGGTTTCATTTTTTATCTTTTCTGAAAACTATAGATATTTTGTATTATATAACAATGTCTTTGTGAATTATTAAATAACTTAAGCTTTGGTATGTTATTTTTATAGTGGATAAGAGTAATAAATGACTGTATCAGTGAGAATTTACTAATTCCTGCAATAGTGCTTCTAAATGCATATCATAATTGTAATCTGATGTAACTGCTAAATTTCACTTCTCAGAAACCTGAGGCTGCGATACTTAGTTCTGCTTATTTCAATACAACAGCCTGGTGTGAAAATTGATATAACAAAACCAACAACTCGAGAAACCTTCATGCAGACAGATATACAGACATGTTGCAGTGTTCAGGTTCAGACAGATAATGAACAGGCCCCTCAGCTCATTCCGTATATCAGTAAATAATTTGTCTTTTATAAACCTGTGGTTTTGATAATAACATAGAAATAAACATTACAAATGTATACATGATTTAAAAATCATCTTCAAATCATTTATTTTAATTTTAATTATTTTATAATTTAGTTGAGATTCTTTAGATTAATGTCTTTTCAGAAGATTTAGCTAAAGTCTTTGTATTTTCCTTGTCATACTTCATGTTATATTGTAGAAAACAGTGTGCATTTTTTATTATTATTTTATTTTTAGCTTTTTATGGATTTAATTTAGTTTTCTCTTGTTGCAGTTCCTAATTTAAAAACAAACAGAGTTTCTGACCAGTGGAAAGATAACATGTCGACTGGTGGTAATGTGACATCACCTGATTCTCAGTTAAATAACTTATCTCATTACTGTACCAGGGCCAGCTGTGTATCTGATGGGCAAGGCAAATCAGATAGTAAACAAAACAACAGAGACAAACACCTGAAAACTCTGGCCCTGAGGCAACTGGATTCAGCTGCAAAGATTTGCACAGATGAAGAATTTCCTGCAGCGCTACAAAAACATCAGCGAGAGACTGAAAGCAGGACGACTGATTATAAAATGAGAAAAACCACCAATGATGGTGAAAATAGAGAAACAAAACTTTCAAATGCTGATAATCTCGCATGTGAAAACAGAACAAAATCTGGTCATACAGACTGGCTTGATACTCATTCTACTTTACTAGATAATCAGGTGAATATGCCGATGTCTAATTTTCCAAAACACAACAAGTATGATGGTGTGAAGAGTTATGATTTAAAACATTCTGTATCGAGATCAGTTGATGGAATGCAAAATCCTGTAGCATCTTCTGAAAGCAATTCAGCTTTCCGTAAACGCAATTCTTCTGTCTCTAAAAATAATTCAAAGTCATATTTTAAAGAAGCATTCCATTCATCTAGTGTGGCAAAGTTAGATTTAGCAGCAGTATCAAGATCATATGAGGGATCAGCACCACCACCTTTACACAGTGGCAGGAATACTGACAAATCAGAAAGTATAAAGTCTGTTGATTCAGTTGCAAAAAAATATCTTCCTGCAAAACTGCAAAATAAAAGCAGTAAGCATTCTACTCAAAAGAAATCACGGAGATCTTCAGAAAACAGAAAGGTTTCTGTTACAGATTGGTGGGAGGCAGATGATTTGAATCAATGTGTTAATAAAGCACAAGAAAAGAAAAATATCAGGGCTAGTGAGTCTCTGTTATCTATTGTCAAGGATGTCCTTTGTGTTGATAAAACTTCAGAAGTGGATAAGTTTGATGATAACAGAGTTGAGAGGTTGTTAACCGATACTTGTGACCAGACCCAGAATGAAGAGATGAAATGTTTTAAAAACTTAGAAAAGGATGAAGAACCATGGTACACCAAATCAGTTGATAATATGTTGCATAATGTAATTCCTGAGTATTTTGAAGACTTGGAACTTGATGATTCTCCAGACAATGATGATGATTTTCAAGATATCAGTTTTGTTGATGATTTGCTGAACAGAGGAGATAGATATGTAACTTCTTGTTCCCCTCAGAAGAAATCAGAACAGATCAGTAGCTGGGTGCCTAGCAAGCGGCAGTGTACTTTGTGTCATTCTCACCAGCATGTAGCTTACAGTTGTCCTGACAGAAAACAATCATTCAACTAATTCTGTATCTTCCACATAACAATTACTTCAAATGTTGCAACTAGTAAATAAAAATATCAGGGGGGGGGAGGGAATTTATAATCCTTATTTATATGCATTACCAAAATAAATAGTTGTTTACCAAAAATTACTAAAACACACACAGGCTTTGAATTTTCCATGGCACTATGAAGTAAAACACTGTGGCTGCAACAGCTGCTGATCTCCATGTCCATCCCATTGTTGATAAAAAAAAATAAAAAAACATATTTCTTGACATTCTTGACGTTTTAAAAATATATTTTGCATTTTTGCTATAACTTGTGTCAGCAGAACATTTCTTGGCTCTATGAAACAGCATCAAGACATGCATACATAATCATGAAGTCAGTGTTATATTAATTAATGTTTTTGTATTCTTAACTTTTAAATTAGAAATGCCATGTGAAAATAAAATTAAAAAACAAAAAGCAGGAGTTTTTGCTCAGCAGCAGCCAAATGTTCAAAGCTATTGAGTTTGTATGCTACAATTAATTTGAAGAAAATTAGTTTTGCTTTGTTTGTGATAATATTGAACCAAATTATGCTAAATTCCTTCAACAGATCTTGGCAAAAAAACCCTATAAAATGACATGGGAACAATTTTATAACTGAATTGATGTAAATTGTGCTTTTGAAAAAATAAATGCTAGATTGTTTTATTTCATCATTTTATATATGTATTTTCAAATCAAAGTAATTTGGATTAGTCACTATGTAAAATAGCTATGATCTGTGGCACCTCAGTGGTAAAAATTAAGATCCATTGGTGCCACTTTCACTTCCTATGCCATAAATAAAAATAATAAAAATTTATAATATTTTTAACCTGAGTATCTGATATATATATCCTTAAATATGTATTTAATGGCATCCACTGATAATCATAATGAGATACATACTATGATGATGCAAAGCCAAATGGCCAGTTACCCTAAAACTGCTAATAATCACATGGTAACATTAGGCGTCCTGCTTATACATATGAAATCATTTCTACAATTTAATTATCTATTTGCAAGGGTTTATGAAAAAAGAGCATGTAAAAACAACAAACAGTATTTTATAGTAGAGGGATCATTAAAAGCATAGTTTGAGAGTATATATACTTGTTTTCAGCTACCAACCATCTTTGACAATTGTACATCAGAAACAAACTAATTTAGGATTGAAAAATAAATAAGTTGTACATAAGAGTAAATAAATGCTAGAAGAACAAAAATATATATGCATGTACATTTTTTTTTTAAGAGTATAGATACCTTTAACTTCTGTGAGCAGTGCCAAAGTTATTCCCTTTTGCAGTACCTAACTAAATTTTTTTGTTTTTTTTTGTTCATCTTGTTGAAAATTGCTGCAATACTGACGTACCCTACATTTAAATCAAACAAAAAAGTTGTGTGTATTAATATTGTTGAATATGACAGCATTGCCAGTGCTTAACATCAGTATTTCCTTAAATGATCTACTGGATGCCTTAACTACAATATTACGAAAGTTTTTTCACTTTATATGTAGGTTTTGAGCTGTAGTTGCATAATGCAGCCACAAGTCTGGAACTAGCTGCTTAGAGCTTATTGGCCCAGGAGTTATATACCAAACAACCAGCAAGATGCAATTAAACAGATTAATTAGCAAGCAAAAAAGTTCTCAAAATTCTCAGTAGAAAAGAATTTAGTGGTAGAACATAAGGCATGCAAATTTATCTTCATCAGTATGAAGTAATAAACCATAGGATAAATGGATTCAGGTTTATACCTGGTTTATTAGGTAAATCCTGGGTTTTGGGGTGACAAAATCTGTTTCATATTGCTCACAATTAACTAAACCTTTGTGTAGTATTTAAAGCTTTATAGGTAAGATTAATTAAAATCATCTGTGACTAGGTAGTAATCTAAAAAAAAAAAAAAAAAAAAAAAGCATTCTGAAAATGCATATAGCTTATTTTACGTCACTGAAATGCATCTGGGATAACCTGTCACTATGTACAACCAATTAAAGTTAACATACTGTGTTGTGGGGTTATGATATATAAAACTTATTTCTGAAATATCTATTAAAAACTGAAATTAACTATTTATCTCATTTGAATGTGTTTTTTAACCATAAAGCATTTTCGTTTTGTTCACAAAAATATTTTTTTCTGAGTAACTGTTTGTATTAATAATGAATTCTTTCAACTCTGCAAAAACAAAGATCAACAAACTACATAATCATATGGAAACAATTTTATAATTTTATCATGTATATTGGATAACATAACCAAAAATGCTAAATTGTTTTATTTCATCATTTTATGTATATATATATATGTATAACACACACACAAGTTTTTAAAAATATTTAAAAACAAGATGTAATATGTAATATTGTTAAATAAATTTATTAAAGATTATAAAATTTCATTGCTTCTTAAAACATAACAGCTGAAATAAAAAATAAAAAATTATGACATTTGAAAAAGGAAAGAAAAAAGAAAATGACATGATTGTACAATGAAATATCTAATGATTTTAAAATTATTTTCAACACTATAATGTTAATAACTGTTGTCACCAATAATGAAATCACAAAACATTACATTAATAACCGTATTTATAAACTACTTTCATAATTATTATTTTTTTCAGCATAAAATTCATTAAAGACAATAAAAGCTTTGTGATACTTAATTATATATAAATATGAATTTCTTTCTTTGTGTATTTCTTTAAATTTAATTGGACTCCAGGCAGTTTTTGATTACATAATAAAAATAAAGTAATCAGTCAAAAATTCAGAAATTAGAATTTTACTTAGTGTATTTTATAAATAAAATAAAAAAAAGAGTAAATATTTAAATATACATAACATCCTTGTAATAACAATTGATTAAATTACAAATCTGTTAGAGCCTTCAGTTAATTCACATGTAATATAAAAGGGTTTGCCATAGCTGGTTTTGTTAATTATAGACCTGTTTTGTTGGGCTTTTTATTCTCTCACACTAATTTTTTTTTCTTATGTCAACTGTCCTGTATTCTTTTCTAGAACGCTTCGACTTCAAATGACACACAACATATAATCTGTAATTAAAATATACAAATGACTGTACAGTTAATAATAATTAATATCTATAATTATTTTAAGCATTATTGTAAATCTCATTTTAAACTAAAATGTCTCATTATTAACCACCCTATTTCTTCTTCTTTTTTTCTCCTTCGGTTATTTTTAATACAAGTTCAGGATCCCTTATTTGGAAAGCTCCAAAAACTGAAATGTTTTGCAAGCAGCAGAAATACTGATAATTTTCAGGTTTTCCTCATTTTTTAGCTTGCTTTCTCATGTCAGTTATGTTGTGTTCTTTTCCAGGATGTTTTGATTTCAAATGCAACACAACATAGGACCTGTAATTAAAACAGGCAAAAAAAAAAAAAAAATATATATATATCTAAAAATAATATAGTATTGTTTATTTGTTTTTAAACAGAAATTTCTCATTATTAACTCCCACTAATTACTTATTAGAACTTTGAGATACAGCAAAATATTTGAAAATTGAAAAGTACTGAAACTGGATTCTGAATATACCTTACAATAATTGGCAAAGGAAGTCATACTAAATTAAAAATTCATCGTTAATATAGAATACTTGACACTCGGGAATTATTTTTAATTCTATAAAGGGATTAACATCAATATATCAACCACTGCAGAAATGATGCAGATGTAAACATCTTAAAAAAATATCAAAATAATATTAGGTCTACAGGAAGTATCACTTTCTGCAATTAAAATAAATAAAAAAGCTAATACTTAATCAAAATATGATCCCTTTGAAACCAAAAAAAAAATTTCAGTGATCAAATGCTGATGTCTTATTTATAGATATCTTTAGACTTAGTGGTCAGGAATTCATTAAATTAATTGATGTTTTTTGTTGCAAATGCTTTAGTAAGTGCCTGGAGAATATGGGGAGTTCTATAACGCTTAGCCTGTTGTGATCCTTCTTGTTATCATAGACTGATAGAGGATCCACTTCTCATCATAAGTCACAGTCTACTTTGTTGTATGATATGATGAATAAAATAAGTTCACATGGGATCCATTTTGTCCAGTTTCTTTACCTTGCCCTGACAAGATATGGTCACCTGTTTCAAATGATTCATCATCATTATCAAAAATGGTTTGGGGCCTTACAATGGGCTCATTACTAATAACAATTTGTAGTAGTATTTCTTCCAAATGCTTTTTGGATATTATGTCCAAGATTAATTCATATTTGAAAATAGCTCTTACTTCTTAGGTGTCAAAAGTGTTACTTGGATTTTACATTATACTTTGAATTATCAATATACTTGGAAATAAACACCAAGCCATTAATGAAAATATCATTTTCTGAGCTTTTGATTGACATACCTGTGTAACAACCTAATGATGATAACAACAAATGAACAAATGAAAACAAAAGATATTCCAAATATTTCAGTCTACCTTACTTATATTCAAATGTATGTTAAATATACCAGGTTGGTCCAGAAACAAAAATCTTAATTAAAATATATTAGTGCCTGAATGATGTAACCCAAACAACTTTGTGAATAGTCCTTTTAATTTTTACTTAAGTTTTTGATTCTATAACAATGTTAATTATATATAAAAATAATTACCTTGGGAAAGCCTTGAAATCACAGTATGTACACTTGAAGATCTGTGGCTGATGTTTGTATGAATGAGTACACATGAATTTCAAATTACGTATAGTATAGTTACACTTGTTACAGATATATACTGGATCTCCATAACCATCTCTAATTGTTGTAAACAGTTCGTGTGTTTTGTACAGTCTGTATTTTGTCAAGTGGTCTATCTTTTGTGAAGGTATTTGTACTTTGTAGCATTGTAAATCATTCTGTAATTTAGTTTTAAGTAATCTTTCTTTGTAAGTCAAGATGGGTTTATTTTCAGTTTCTTTGTTTTCATCAAGTTCTGAATGTTGTTGGTTTTTGTCCTTAGTTGATGAATCACAAGAATTCTTAAATGAATCCCCAGTGAAAGTCTGCTGATTATTTTGAGTATTGGTCAGCAGTAAATGATTTTTATGTTTTGTTTCCTTGTTCTTTATTTTTCTGTACTTCTTTGACAACATAACCGAGTCACTGATCAATGCCTTAAATTTATCTTCTTTCCGTTTATCTGGAACAGAGAAGCATTTTACTTCCTTACCAGGATGTTCTTTCTTACTGTGTCTTGTCAGATACAGTATAGAAGATGTCTGCAAATTGCAGTAATTGCATCTCAATGGTTTGTAGTGAATGTGAAAGCAAATTTCAACATGAAGTTGAGTCCAAGTCATCAATGGTTTGTTTTCTCGACAATAAGGACACAAGTACATCTGTTTCTGATGTTTAGGAAACTTTGATGTAACTGATGTATTATTTTTTGAACTTTTTGATAGTTCCTTTTTAACACCCAAACTGACCTTTGATTTTAGCTGCGGTTCTAACAAATTTTTTTTCAGTGGTTTCAATTTCTTTTTTGCAATTTGTTCTTTCAACTGAACATCTTTGTGCCTTTTAGGAACAAAACAGTTAAGGCAAGTATCTAAGCACCTTTTTTCCTTTTTTGGGTCATTTCTTATTATTACATTAGGTGTCATCACATGATCAGGATGTACTTGGCTGACATGGGTTACAATTTGGTTATGTGAGAAAGATTTTAACAAACAGTAGGAACAAGCATATTTTTTGTAGTGGAAATGATAATATAAATGATGTAAAAATTCTGCGTAAGTACCACATCTGCATGTACAGTACTTGCAGCGAAATTCAAAATCAGGATTTATAAAGTAATTGTTATCAGTATGACAGTCTTCTGAGGTTGAAACATATTTCCTGATCTCACTTGACCTAGCATTATTCACAGATGTTTCATTTTTTTCATCTAAAATAGAAACTGGAATTTCAGTTTTTGTCAACTTCACAATTAACTCTTTATTACCAAGCAAATTACTATATTTTGTCTTTTCTAATCTTGTTTTACTATCTTTCAAAGGTTTTTCTGCAGTTTGACCACATACAGTCTCCTTTTCAGTTGCATTAATACTTGAGCTGTTTTTATTCTGATTCACTGCAGGTGTTAATTTCAAATTTTCCTCAACAGATTGAAAAATATTTTTCTCTGCATCATTTTGTGCTTGACCTCTGGTTTCTGTAATAGATAGTTTTTCAACTTTACTCATTTTTTCATCATTATCAGGTTTGCTATTTGTCAAGCCTTTGAGATCATGTATAGATTCTTCCACATCTTGTAATTTGGTTTTATTTTTGTTCTGATCATCACTGTTGTTTTGTTTTTCTATATTTTTCTTATCTGTGCTTGAAACTGTTTTATCACTTTCAGACATTTCTAAATTTACTGAACCTTTTTCTTCTCTTTCTGCATTAACTTTCAAACATAATGATCTGACTTTGCTTGTGGTATTTTCAGCAGGCAGAGCAGAAAAATCTTTTTGTGTAGTTAATAATTCTGTAAAAAAAAATTCTTGTAGCTTGTTTTTCAACTTTCTAGCTGATGTTTTGGCTTTTTTTGATCCTTCTTCACAAGAAGTTTCAGTTTTCTTCTTGAATGTTCCATCAGGATTCCTTTCTGAATATCTTTTACAACAATGAATAATTTCACTTCTTCTCTTCAGAGTTTTCTCAACTTTATTACTGCCATCATCTGATATAGAATGAAGTCGTGACTGGCTATGTGGTGGTGGTGTATCAGACCTCCCTAGATTCGCTTTATTGAAACTTTCTGTATCAGTTTGATCAAATGATTGTTTATCATTATCATCATCATCATCATCATCATCCATGGTTGTTTCAGTAATTTTATCAATTATATTTCTTTCCAGGATTGGTTTTTTCTTAAATATACTTTTGGAATGTTTTTTGATAACATTACCATGTTGTGGTTGTTCTGTTATCTTCCAGACTGTTTTAAAGGCTTCACTTAGTGCTGTGGGAATATAGTCTTCATCTTCATCTATGTGCAACTGCTTATGATGGTCTGTTATTTTGTTCGTAGAAAGTGAGATTTTACAAAGTTCACAAATAACCATTTCTGTTATGCCATGATACTGTCGAATATGTTTATACATAAATCTGCAGTGGGAAGTAACTAAACCACATTCCTTACATGTCATGATCCTTTTCTTAATGCGTGCTCTTTTTGACTTTCTATTTGACAGTTTGGTATTTGTTTGTTTTGATATACGGCCACCATTTTGTTCATTTAAGTTCTTCTTCCCAGATCCAACAGTTTTAGATCTTGATGTATCAGCACACAGGATTGCAGTTAATGTAGGCATCAAATTATTTGGTTCAGAAGTCTTTAGCAAACTCTTTTCACACTGTTCCATTATTAAAGTGGATTTCTGATCATTCTGTTTTCCTGTTTTCCGTGTATTACTTATACTTTTGCATAATCCACTATATCGAAGTTCCTTTGGTTTTTGTTTTTCTTCTGTCATCAGATGTGAATTGTGTAAATAAGAAAATGTATCTTTCAAGTAGTTTTCTTTCAAACTATGAGGCCAATTATGCTTTTTGCGTTCTTGGCACAAGATTGTTTTATAAACTCTGACTGACTGGCTGCATCCTGGATGATTTTGAACAATATGTCTTGAAATGTGTATTTTGCTCAAATGAACAGCAGAACAATGGGGACACTGAATTATCTGTAACATATTAGTTTTCAGATGCGTAATTAACTGAATGCCTGTTGGAAAAATATCTTTGCATATGTAGCACTGATGTATATTCTCAAAGTCATGACGTTTACATAACAAATGCTTGACATAATTTTTGAATTTATCTGGTTTGTATTCACAATGTAAGTGACAGCACTGGCCACCAAACTGATCCATTTCAGAACCTTTATTGATATGTCCCAACATATGATTAAAGAGAAGATTATACTTAACAGCAACCCAGCCACAGTGAACACACACAAAATGTGAACACTCTCTGTGAGCCTCAAACAAATGCAAATCCAGCTCAATTGGCATGTCAGTGCTAAATATACAGCCATTCACACCGCAAAATAGAAAGGATTTTTTTGACAAATGGTGAAATGGACCATGTAGAGAAGTGCTGAAATCCAAATTTTTGGTGGATGCTGTTGTTTCTTGTGAACAATCAAATGCTGGCTGAAGTGAAAACACATTAAGTACAGCAATTTCATCTGAGGAACAAGTTGTTTTTGACTGATTTTCTGTACACATCTGCTGATCATCCAGCTGGTTTGGACCACAAGCAGCTGGCTTTAGAGATTTATCTTGTGAAGATTTTAACGTTTCAGCTTGTTGAGACTCATGTTTAATGCTTTCAACTTGGTTTGTTTTAGAGGAGCATAAATCCACACCTAAACTATTCAGTATATCATAAGTATATATTGGTCTAGCATGAGTCTCAAGGCTTAATATAGAATTTACATCATCAGTATTTTTTTGTTGATCAATGTAATCCAGGTCATTGTCTGTTAAAGTAGTGACTTTTTTCTTGTCTGGTAAAAATATATTTCTTCTAAATGTGACCTTTTTCCTTGGTATCAAAACAATCTTATTTCTTGAAGCTGTAGTATTTTTACCCTTTATCTCTACTGATTTCACTATATTCTTCTGGATCTTTGTGTTAAGCAATGATTTAATAATATTATCATTAGCTTTTGTACTGTTCTGAATGGAACAGAATTGTTTGAGCATATTACTAGAAACATCAGATATGCCTACAGCGATGTTTTTCCCTTCATCTGAAAATTCTTTGGGCAATGTTTTGTCAACTACAGAACCCACAACTTGCTGCTTTGGTCTGCATACAGTTTGAGTGTAATCTGTAATAAAAATATAAACATGAAAGTAATTTTTCATTTAACTTAGAAACCCAGTAAGTTACAGATTAAAAATATTATATAGAGTTAGGATTTGGAAACTCTAAAATGTAATACTCAATTCATTTATAATATTTAAGTTCATTTCTTTGTTTTTTAAATAAGAGTGATTTCACATACAAGATATATACATTTAAATTCAAGTAAATGTTCCGTGAATACAAATGTAGCAGTACAAACCAATCTAACAAATTACATGAACTTTGAATCATTACTTGCAAAACTGAGTGGAAATGTTGGATGAATAATTGTGGGAAAAGACTGTGGCTGACTTTCTGCTGATTTGTTTTTTGATTGTGTCTGTTTGAAAGGGTTTTTCAGTATTTGAACATGTGGCATATTATCTGGTGTTTGTTGATTTACACCTCTTGTGGCATGGTACTGTTCCTCAGAGTGGTGATTTTTCTGAAAGCTGGAAGTGAGTTCATCACTGATCATCATCTGATTTATATGCTGGTCAGAAAACCCGATCATGTCATGTTGTGCTGATATGATTTGTTCAGATTCATACGTTCTATTTTCTTGGGAAACATTTGTTGATTGAAAGTTTGGAACCATTTCATTTTTAACCTTCTGTTCTTGATAATCCACATAAGCTGGCACTAAAAGGAAGAAAAAGTGTTCTAATATTAAATACTTACTAATTTACAGAAATAAATTTTTCAAACTTATAGTTTGTCAGAAAATAAATTTTCTGTAACCGATGTGTCATTATCAAAAGGTAATTTTTGTTTACAAAACAATTTAATCAGGTATCTGTAACAGTTTATTTTTTAATTAATTGTATTATAAACAAGATAAAAAACAAATCTGTTTCATTCAAGATAATTCACAATGATTAATGTTGTTTTTCTTTTTTTGCAGTATTACTATGGTAGAAGATGATTTATACCACTCTGGTTACACTGTTGATGTTTTTGCATCTGTGGCAGACACGGCTTGTTGGGTAAACAGGAAAAACTGCCTTGATACATCTCAAAATTTGGGATAAAATCTGCAAATTAAAATAATAACAATAACTAAAACCACTTTGCTGACACATATTACATAATCACAAGTTTCCAACTAATCAGAGCTCTGTCTTATCTGATTTTTAGATAGATGTCACTTTGTGCATAACTGTGATAAAAGTTTTCTTTTTTTCATTAAAAATCTTTTATTGTGATCTGAATTTGCTAATAAACGTCACCAGTCAGCAATTTTTTTTTTAGTAAACAGTGTCATCAAAGGGAAGACAATGCATTCAGGATTCAAATTGTTAAATATGACTGAAGTTATTTCCACACAAACAATTTAAAAAAGAATCAAATAAAAGTTAGATTATAATGTTAAATTTTATTTGATGTAAAAAAAATCTACCATAATAATTTATGTTCAAATATCTAAGATAATTCATGCAAGCAAATAACTGGTTTTCCATACTAAATAAACAACATCAACAAATTTTTTTTTTAAAGAATCACACATATCCATACCATACATGAAAAAACATAATTGCTGATATTTAAAATATTTTCATATGGAGTTTAATTCAAATTAGTGGCTAGATATGTACCAGGTAGATGAATCTGGTGAGGAATCATCTGTCTGCCACAATGGTTATTAGTATGGTGTGAATTGTGAAAGGTATCAATCTCTCTACCAATATGTTGATTAATACGATCTATGTGGTGAGAATTTATAGCCTGTGCCACACCATTGCTACTATTCTGAGGAGGTTTGAGCCTGAACTGTTCAATGCTGCCTCTGTTTTCACTGGCCATTTTTGTTATAGAAAATCAATTCACATCAACATCAACATCTGAAATAATAAGAATAAAGTGCAAGATGTCTGAAGTTTAAGAATACAATAATTTACAGATGCCAATAATGTGAGGTCCAAATCAGGACGCATGTACAGTTGATAAATACACACATTTATCTTATAAAAAACTAAGAGTATGGTCAATAATATAACAAAAGATCTATTTAATATTTTAATATCTCTAGATTTAAAAAAATAAATAAAATACTTAATATAAAATAAAAAGAATAAAATAATAATTATTAATAATTGGTATTCTCTTTACAGTTTTACCTGTCACACCGAATAAATTATTTTAATATAATAATAACATATATACAGCTGTCAAGTCACTGAATTAATTAAGCTTTCAACTAACATTTTTAGCAGTGAAATCATTTTTAACAGTAAATAGTAAACAAATATGTAATATATAATACAAATTAATTGTAATATTCATCACAGGAATATCAGTTGTGCAATGAACTCTATTCCCTAGTTTTTAACAGCAGTTTACAAAGTAAATCTTCAGATATAACCTGTTCTACCTTTACAAGATTGTAAAACATTATTTGCTGACAATATTACACTTAAAACTGACAATACTTTGCAAAACAAAATTTTAAAATCTTGGACCAACCAGAAAATCTTCCACTGATAATAATGATTGACAGAAGAAACTAACAACTGCAGTCTTGATTGCAACATGACATAGTTACATCATTTTGCTGAAAATTATATAGCAATTTATTTTATTTTGGTTTCATTACAAGTGTTCAGTATTTATTTTCACACAGTAATTATCTTATATTGATACAGTATTGTTAAAAAAAAAAGATGACTGAATACTATGTTGAAATATTTCTGATGCTTTTAAAGTGAAAAAATTTACTCAAACATGAATATTGTTTAACTGAAAACCTTGGCACCAGATTTATAATATTTTCAATGTAAAAATACAAAAATATATGTAATAATCAAAAATTAAAAGCTTTACACATTTCCAACAATGACTTTTAAAAACAAATTGGAACCACCAACAAATTGCTATTGTACCAGCTCTTTTACATATGTTTATTTTAGGTAATACAAGTCTACAATCCTTTAACAAAGATAAAACATCCTTGGCAAGGATTAAAAATTCATACAAATGTCAAACATATGAATCCATATGGATTTTTTAAAACTTTTTAAAAAATCATTCAGTTTATATAATCAATATTTTTAATGTATTTTTCTTTATATTAATGAGTACTTTACCAGTCAGCGATTTTTTTTTACTAAACAGTGTCATCAAGGGGAAGAACTCTAAGCATGAAGTCCATAGATAATTTTTTGGAAGAAATATGCAGCATTTGATACAGACCAAAAAATAACCTGTGAATAAAATTAAATTCATCAAGAGGGATGGAAGAATTTAAAAATAGTATTTCTAATATCTTGATGTTTTTTTTATTTTATCACATCCTGATGATACCCAGTGACAAATCTGGGATAGGTGTTTTTGGGGTGCTACTGTGGTGTGTGTAAAATAAGTGCATAGAGTTTTCTTGGAGTAGATCACTAGACTGCATAGATCACACACAATTTGCTCAGTGTAGAATAAAATGTATACCATCAGTATGGAGATGATCAAAATAAAACAAACTATATCTTACTGATTACACTTACATGTAATTAATATTACATGTTCACATATTATATTACTTGTCTGTCTATTTTATTGTTTATACATTTAATGATTTTTCTCTAAAACAGATGATGACAACATAAAAGATTGTGTATTTTAATGAAATGTAGAACAGATTTTTTTTTTTTTTTTTTTTTTTTTTTATTATTATTATTTTTTTTTTTTTTGCTGTCTTGGCTTGATATTCATAGATACATTTACATCCTGGTTATACACACTTGAAACCTGAAACTTCTTATACACAATAAAACATTATTCTGCCACATAATGATGAAAAGAAGCTATAAAAGATAGGCACAATTCAAACAGATAACATCTGGATTTAAGGAAGGCTTCTCAACTGATGAGACTGATGGAAATACAAGATCCATCCACATTAATCAAGCAAAGACAATAAGAATGGGCAGGCAATAATTTTATCATCTGCAAAACTGCCTTTAATGTGAAATAAATATTTGCAATAAAATTATTGTGGCTCTTGGTTTATAACTTTTAGAAAAATAAGGTCTCCCAAGTAAATTTCAAGTAGTATTAGTCATGTTAAATAAGATCTGGACATTCTAGCTATACAAGGTGCCCACTATACAAAAGACAAGTTTTCACCAACAGAAATGTTGATCTTAAATAACCTTTTGACTTTTTTGTGGTCACATGTGAAAACTCAAATTTTTAAATGTTTATATAAAATTTTTAAAATATGACTTCATTTCAGTGGAATGCAAACAATATATAAATTATTCATTAAATTACGTTTGTAACAGATACAATCCCAGCATATCTGTTACAGCAATAAAAAGCAATTTTTGACTGACCAGATCCAGAATTATTAAAAATAATTCTGCTGACTTTTCTGGTTACATTGATTTTAAACACAAAGAAGTCTGTGTAAAGATCCATAATAGCCTTCTTTGTTTCTCTGTGAGCATCAGTGAAATTTTTTAAAGACAATAAATGTAAATCTCCTTATACCATTCAGTTAACTAATAGAGACATTTTGTCTACAATCAATTATAAATTTATAGTGACAGCTGCCTATCACTTGTTGGCCATGTAGAAAACAGCTGCAAAAGTTTATTATTTTACTGCTCTGATTAGATACCATCAAACACATTTCTTGTAAAAGTGTATACAAATTAAATTTAGATAAGATTACAATTCACAAATAGGGGTCCAAGATCAAGAAGTAAGCTGCAGGTAATCATAAAAAAACACAAGTCATTATAAATCATTTTTTTAAAGTTGCAGTTTTATTAGAAATAGAACACTGACATATACATGTTGTTTAATTTTATGTTCATGACAAAACTGTCTTACTGTCTCATTTCTTCTTCATAAAACTGACTTCTACCTAAAGTTCCACACCTTGTCATAATCTGTCTATAGCAGTGGTTTTCAACCTTTTTCATACCACAACTGCTTAAGAACAACTCAATATGACCGATGACACCCTTTAAAAATTTTGATTCAATAAAATCTAGGGTTACCATTTTTTTGTCAATCAAAGACAGTACAAAAGGAATCTATATTCACTATGTCGGGTCCCAAACCTCTCTACATTTTTATTTATTCCTCCTTCCAAGTCAAGTTGAAAACAGCTAAAACATACCCTCGTTCAAGAACAATCTCGCGACCACCAGAAAACGGATGGCGGCGATTCCTCTATGGGTCGCAACCCCCAAGTTGAAAACCTATGGTCTAAAGAATAAAGTTACTTCTTCCAACATTTCTAACCTAACTTGAGGAAAAGGATTAAAAAGTTACCATTCAAATAGTTTGTAAATAAACAGTATTATTCTTCTGATCAAGGGTTGTACAAAAACTTAAAATAATTTTATTAGCTCATTTATTCAAACTGCCACCTTAATTCAGTTTAAAATACAACAATACTTAAACTCGTATGCACAGAAACATCTATTTATATAAATATGATAATACAATTAATAGTTGTAGTTATATAAATAAAACAAACTTTTTATTGTGAGTGACTATAAAAGTGAAAATAAATATGTTTCACTACATCCAACACCTACAGTAAATTAGTAAAACACTAACAATGAATGAATGATAGTGACATACTCACAGTCACATACATTAGGTATGTGGATAAATTTTTCAAACCCCACTAATCTGAAAATAAATAAGACAGTTGGGTAGAGTTTGTAAACCACTTTAAAATGATACCAAGATCAAGTGAATATGTAAAAAATTAAGGAAGTAGCAGCAATTTTAACCCCCCTGAAAAGCGATTTTTTTCTTCCGATTAAACGCTATATAAGTCATTAGAGGTTTGTGACCAAAAATAGTAATATTTTAACATTTTCCCCTCTATCTTTGTTAATAAGCAAGCTTTCTTGATGAAATTTTCAGTGAAGACCAATGCCAATCTCTGCTATCGATTATATTTGTAAAAATTAAAAAGAAGTTATTAATTAAGGTACCAGCAACCTAACAAACAATAATTTATGTGGACAAAAAATTCTACCAACTTCAACACTACCAACTTCAACATAAATAACATTGCTGAAAAGAACTCTAAAAAACCCTATAAAAGACAACAAACATCATGTGATTCTGTTGAGTATTAAGGAAGTTACAGCATTTTAACGTTTTCAATTAACACTAATTAATTGTCCTATTATTTAATGCATTTCCGCCATTTGCATTACAATGGCGTGACCAAAATCCTATTGTTTTTCACTAAAATGCATGTAACTTTCTTAATAATGAAATTTTATTAGTGAAATTTGGACTGAAGATAGATGGTAACTAGTCCTCTCAAATCAAGCTATTAAAAATGCAAGCTATTAAAAATCGAGGGTAGAAATCACTTCAGTTTCACTCGAATTTTCATCCGCCATGTTTGATTTTGAAGCCATTTCGATGTTACAGCTCCTCTGTCCGGCGTGTGCAGTTTTTTTCAGCTGTGTCAGATTTCAATATAAATTCACATATAATAAAATTAAATATTGTTCTTCGCCTCCATCTATCTTAGATTATCCTCCGATATCGAAAACGACCGATTTTAACGTGTTGAATACGAAACAAATTTTCGAACTCTCCTCCGAAACGAACCAATTGACCGAATTGAAAAATTCGAAAACGAGTGAGTATACGGGAATTTCCCGCTAATTATACCATCAGGGATAACCGAAACTCCCAACCCCTGAGTAACGAGAAGCGATTTACGCAGAGACACCACTCGCCATCGGGGGAAATCCCGATCACACGGATTTGGCAGAAAATGGCGGACGCAGTTCCGGCAGAAATACACATACCTACATACATTACTTTTTATTATTATTCTTTAAAATCTTCTCTTATCATCGCGACTTATGTCGTTATGATTATCATTATGATTATCAATATCGAATATGCTAATCATGTTGTTTATATTCTCTATATTATCTCGAAACATTTTACGGATTAGATTATTAGCCTACGATTAAGATCACATTTTCTTGTCTGACCGATCAGCTCTTTGCGTCTGTTCGCTGGAGACGTTCTATTTTTAGTATTCTTTCTATGTTAATCAATGGCAGCCGAGAATCGGCTGCGGCGAAACCACGAATCTTCCTGTGTTATAAATTAGAAATAAATCCGCGATATTTTCTACAATTCGTTTTTTTATACTGAAACCACTCACCTAGATGTATTTAGGGTAAGAACATGACTATGTCCTGATGTTAATATTACTGAAATTAGCTAGAACACGCTACATTTAACCACTCCCATCGTAGCATTTCTTCCGTGGCCATTAATGTATTATTGCGCATGCTCTGTTCTTGATAGCTCGGCTCTGTAAGCGTAACAATGATGCATCGCTTAATAAGCAGACACGTTACTTTAGATGAGGGGGTTTTGGAGAGAGGGGACCAGATAGTTATGCAGTATTTTGTATAGGGCTATGATATTATTTCACACACACACACACACACACACACACACACACACACACACACACACATCTCTTCCTCTCAATTCTTTCTTCAATTTTGAGCACCAAAATGGGATGCTAGGAAGCAAGGCTGCTTTGGTCTGGAGATTTAAAGAAAAAAACAATGAAGTTAATGTAATAATTTGTGTCCATGTGTTCAGTTGGCGGGCAGGACTAAAATCCCTCGCGGGCTGGATGTGGCCCGTGGGCCAAGGGTTGCCGACTTCTGCTTTTGATAAATGAAAGCATTCGTTACTGCATATATCTGTTATTAAGTGAAACTAGAATACTGAAAAGAATTTACTACGTAAACTTCTTTTATATATATATATATATATATATATATATATATATATATATATGTTACTTGCAGATATTTTTATACCAGCTAGATGACATCAATTAAATTTCAAAAACCAATAATGTTTCTCTGAGAACTAATTATTTCAATCTATTTGGTCTTCTGGTAAACAAGTTGTCAATTAAATCTACGAGTGGTATATAATCCGATATATATAAGGGATCATCGAAACGGAGATGATTTGAGGAAGTCGTCATGCATTAATAAATACAGTATTCTCTGAGCTGTTAAAGTTTTGAACACGTATTTAATATTAATTTGTGAACTGTGGATTATGGTTATAGGAAATTGGAATTTCATTCAGTAGACTGATAAATAATACGTCACTTTTCTTTTTGCTTCAAGTTTGCTTTAGTTATTCTTTCAATTTCACTTTGTTTATAAAATAAAAGATCATAAGACTTCCTGTTATTTATTTATTTGTTTATTTTTTGTTTGTTTATTTATTTTTGTGTGATATGTAGGTATTTCTGTTGACGGCACATGACAATCTAAATAAATGTTTCTTTGTAGACTTTGTTTAAAAAATCACAAACCATACATTTCGATTACATATGTGCGCATGGCTATCGTTTCCCAGTAACAAAATACAGCGATGCACCAGAAACGTGGACTTGATTGTATTCTTTTCGTGTTCACCTAATTATGACAAATACCCACAAATCACACAAAAATAAATCAATAAACAAACAAAAAACAAATAAACAAATAAATAAATACATAAATAAATAGCTGATTTCGTAAAATTCGGATAAAATCTGGGAAATATTGGCTATTCGAATCCACCGAAATTCAGTGCTATTTCTAACACTGAATAACTACTGAAATTTTGATTTTCCGCTAAGCCTTTCCGCCCTTTAATCCGTTAAATGGAGTGTGAACTGTACAACAGGAATAATATCCGGCAAGTTAACCCGAATGTTCTGACAGTAATGGAGTTTTTTCTTTTGATTAATGGCATAAATTATTCTAAATACAAGACCTGCACATTTTTAATTTATTAGATAGAATTTAAAGAAAAATTCGTTACTTAACATCGAACTTCCCAGTTCATTAATAATAGGTGCAACTTTACCCATTACCAATACAGGTACTACATGACAAAATTTGCAAATTAAGTGTAAACACCACTGCCATTAAGTTGATTTAAATTACGTTATGGTCAATTGTCTTGCGCGTGATCCAAGGCCTCAATGTATATCAAAAACTACATGACAAATAACCAACAGACATAATCCCAATCGCTTATTTTAAATGAGGGGAAAAAACCCACTGTTAATAGCAACTAATCCTTACATTCCCCTTTAGATCACTACCATTCTGCAAGTACATTTACTCACCTGTAATCTGTATTGTTGTTCAAGCAGATGAATGTACAAGTTTAAATAAATCTAATATCCGAACTGTAAACAAGAAGATTTTTGTTATAAAAGATATATTTTAATAAACATCAACAAAAAACAAAAACACTTTCACATGATGAAATATTTGTAAATTTATTACATATGTACGAATGCATATATATGTATTTATAATCACAGAAAGTCTAGACAGTCCACATCTGAATCTTGCTATAGTTGATTGGGTTTTGTCCACATTTGTAATAAGCGGTTTCTGTTTTATTCATTGGTGTTTCGTCCTGGATCCCAATAAAGGGGTTTCTCATAACGGCTAAAAATAGATTCTGTTTTAAAGGTAAATGATTCCCACAACATTATTTAAACAACAAAAACAAAAAGAACAAAACAAAAACACAAACAACACCCCCCCCCATAAACAAATATAGATAGATACGGTAATATTCGGGAAAACGTAATTGTGTTTCCAGTTTGGTTCGTATACGATAACGATGATCACATAACCACTCCCTTCAAATGATTGCTATCTACGACGCAAACGCACCTAAATATCAAATAATCGCCCTTATTAAAACAATATTAATCACTTATAGAAACTATATTTGCAACGAAAGAAAACATGCATTTTATCCTGGTAAAAAATGTTCGGAATCAGGTTTGAATGATCTTTCGATATTTTACAGACTTAACGTAATAGCCATAGTATGTATATGAAGTTTTCGATCACATGGTAATTTTAAAACTGGGATATTATCACAACATTTAGTTTATTAGCAGAAGCTAGATCCACTCAATAATGTAATAAAATACATTAAAAGTACATTAATGCGTTTCCAAATTTTATCCTAATAGAAGTTCCAGACCATTAGTGTCCGGAATTCGATCGCTTATTTGTATTTAGATAAAAGAAAAAAAAAGAAAAAAAAAAAGGTAGAAGGAAAAAATGCGCAATATTATTTTGTAGTATGACTGGGTCAGTACCCACGCTTTTTAAATATAGTAATATTATAGTAAAATTTAATCTGGACAGTTTCTCAATTTATTTCTTCCGCTTAGATTTTAAAAATATAATTTATATAATTAATTATTTCTTTTCTTTTTGTATCAAAAATATTAGTTCGTTAAAATTGGTGATAATAATAATTAAGATGTGTTCTACGTAACATAATGCCAAATGGGCCTGAAACTAACATCATGTTTTAAATCGAATATTCAACACGCAACTTCTGTTACGTCTTAGCGTCTTGTGGATTTTGATTTGACAGTGGAAGGGTCTAGGTGGCACCAAGGTTGGACTGTTTTCAGGGCATCGCATATCCTTAGAAAGTGATGGTTAAAAATGATTGTCATAAGTTAAAAAACATCGTCGTATCTCTTTCCTTAACGAGTGTCAGTTTATGTTTTTTGTAACAGCATGTAGGAAAGTGTAATGCCACCTGTTTGATATGACTGACAACAAGTTAATCAACTTTCAGTTTCGTTTCACTTTTGTTGATCTATACATAGATTTTATGACTTTGTCACAACATTTATAGATAAGATATAAACAAATCGACAGAAATATATATAGAGTAAACCAAATATCCGCATACACATACTGAATTGTTGTTAGATGTTTTGTAGGCGGAGTCAGGTGGTCACTGCCGTATTTTAAGACATGTTCTATGGCGTTAGCAGCTCTTTGAGCAGGTGTGTCTGGTCTGTCGCGAAATATCTCAGAAAGTCTTTTTATATTTTCACGATATGTCTCATTATAGAGAACATCGTAAATAGAATTTAATACCTGCTTTAACGAGGCAGACTCCAAACTGATATATTTACCAATTTGAAGTTCTTCGACTCTTCTAGCATTTGATGGCTGGTCTGTTGCTCTTGGGGCACATAATATAGGAACCCCGTGAAAAATACTTTCAAACACTCCATTCTTGCCACAGTGCGAAATAAACAGTTTTGTTTTAGGATGTCCTAGAATATCATTTTGTGAGAACCATTTGGAAAATTTTACGTTTCCATCTTCATAATCAGTTTCTGATTTCATTAGCACATTGTATTCCTGTTCATGCAAAGCGTTCAAGAGAATTTTCATCATGGGTTTTGGGGCAAACTTATATGGTACTGCTGTACCGAAGGAAACTAAGATAATACCTTTTGGTGAACGTGCGACAAATTCTTCCAATGATTTATCAAGTGGCTTGGGTAGCCTTGCTGTTACACCGCCAACTTGAATAAAATTCGGAAAAATAGCTTTAGGTCGATCGAAAACACTGTCAGAATTTTCAAGAAACAAAATAGAACTCGCCACTACTTTGTTTGGATCAACATCAGACAATCTGGGATCAATCCCCGATACATCCATTGTAAAAAAGGCTGGATATATAAGAAAAAATAAAACCTGAACAACAGATTCAACAAACGTTTCCGTAAATGTGTGATCATCTGAGGATGATTTAAATATAGGAAATATACCTGTTTGTAAAGGCATACCACTCTGTGTTCCTAAGATAAATGCGCCTGCTGCCACTGTAGGAATATTCAGATAATAAGGAAGACAAAAGAGGCACTCAGTAAATGGTAAAGCAGACACCAGTGCTAAATCAAACTGTTCCCTGGACAACTTCTCTATTCCTTCTTTGTCAGAAAACAGACCCCAACACATCACTTTCTTTATATCTTTCATAATCCATATATTATCTAAAATTCCTGCTTCCGGTTTCCAGTTTCCAGCCTGGATATTCATCATACCATTTTCTAACAGGTTTTTGAATTCCTCCTTAAAATCATAAGAAATAACATTAATGAGTGAATGTTTCAGAAATCCCGTGTCAGTAAACGCTGGCAAATAAACTGAGACTTTGTGACCTCTTTTAGCCATCTCTTCTCCTGTTCCCAGCAACTCTATCACGTGACTCTTTGCAGCTGGTGTTGGCAAAAGTAATATTTTTATACCTTTTACATTCATTATAACTGCTAGAGCAACAATACAAAAAGTAAACGACGTCATATTCACCTGGGGAAAAAAGAAGAGAAAAAAAAGGTTTAAATTGTAAATACATTTTTAGATAGTTTTGACTGTCAATTTGATCGATTAAGTTTAGGATATCACTTTGAACCTTTAAATATAATCATTCAAGTTAAATCTGCCTACGGACAAAACTACAATAGAATATTTTAATATTACACCTTTTTGTCAATGTAAGTAACAGCAAAATAATGAGCATGTATACGTATGTTTCTGTGTATGCGTATGCATGTGTGTGTGCGAATATGTCTGTGCGTAACTGATATAGTGTATTATCGGCACCAGAAGCAATTTAATTTACGCACTCAGTTTTACGTCCTTTCGATTAAACTAAATTTAACGCTATGTTTCGAAAATTTATGATTATTATGACTAACTGGTAAAAACAATACCTGAAATTTGTTTCCGTTGTTTAAGCAGATATCATAAAATTCAAAACGTGTGACTGCTATGTCCTCTTGTCGTCCAAAGTAAAACAAAAAATACATAAACAGTTTTGCACTTGACGGGTTGTGCATTCAGCCTTATCTGCGAGCTCGTGACCAGGATGTATAGAAGTTCAAAAAACAGGACAAACGTGGTTTAAATAACACGTATTTTTATTCAGGGAAAAAAAAAAAAAAAAATAATAATACAATTCAGCGAAGACATCGGTGGAAATAGTAATCCTGCCATGTAAGTTTCAGGAGCGGATTATGTTTTAATAAACGGGTGTGTGTGTGTGATAAACAATATGTAAATGTTTATAATTTGAACTTTTAGTGTTTATTCAGTTCTTAGCGTTGCTATCTCTTCGCCTATGTTGCCGCCATATCAACTGTTAGCAAGGTTTGAAGCTGGCATCAAGTTCATTCGAATGTTATTCAGAGCATGAAGGGACAAACACATGCACGTGAATTTTATTTATTTACTTATTTAAATAATAATAATAATAATAATAATAATAATAATAATTAAAATTCGTTTTATTATTAAAAGAATTAACCTTTAAGGGTGGTGCCGACCCTTCCTTTGAATAATTAGATAAATTAGTAACATAATTATGATGATAAATGGTACAATAATACAATGATGATGATGCCAAAAATGTAAGTAAGGTTTACATTTAATTAACTCCTTACGTAACACTTCATACCTTATCTGATCGCAGTCATTTATATCACTATGGCCTAGATTACAAACTGAAAATTGTAACCGAAGTTATTCTTCCTTCAACAGAGTTGATAAAATCGAACCTCTATTATATCGTTAGTTAATTTCTTCTTTGTCGTGTAATTTAATATATATATATATATATATATGTTGATGGGGCCTCCAAACCTAAGGAGCCACACACACACAAACGCAGACACACATACACACATATACTTGTACATAAGTCAAATGTATTTAGAACCTATTACAAAAATGCTCGAAGACAGTTCTAAATGTCCCACCTGGTCTGGGCCGAGTAAAAGTTTTGTGGAAGCCTATCAGTGTATCACTGGTAATACTATTACTAATAGTGTAACATATTTATTACTTACTGTTCGTCGCTCAGTTCACGATATTGTTATTTAAATAAACCTAGTTTCATTTACTATAACAAGTAAAGACATCAAACACTCATATATTATAATATTTTTTAAAAGTACTTGTGAATGACAGCACATAGTTTGATAAAAATAATATTAGACAGTTAGTCGTACCAGTGATGTAGTGTGAAAAATGGAGGAAATTCTGCAAGGAAAGTTGCTGCAACTATTAAGAAAACTGTTAATATTATTTACAAGAAATGAAAATTTCCTTATTATCTAGCTTAATATATAAATATAAAAGTTTTATTTGATTACGATAAATTTGAAAATCTTGAATAGTATATGACATATTTCATTTCAGCTTGATTCTCTCAACCCGTGTGAATCAACCGTGTCTGTTTACTTCGTCGAGATCATCTTCAACATTTTTTACAGCTTGCTTATATAATATTTATTCTAATTGTTAGTTTCTAGTTGCGAAGTTTTATAAAAATGTGGAAAGTGCTGTAAATTAATGCTGTGTCGCTTATCCACTGTATTGGACTTGTCCCAGAAAGTACGATTTAGACCAGTGAAAACTGCAGCAACACCTATTTAATGTTACTACCGACTAGTGAACTAATGACGAGGTTATAACAAAGGGTAATAATAATAATAATAATTTTACTAAATATACGTACAAATAACATAATATTTATTCAGAGGAATTTATTTATTTATTTAATTTATTTATGTTTATTTTTTTTATAATTGCCACACACACACACACACAGATCTTTGTATTTAACAGTTAAATATTAATATGTTCTAATGTTTTGCAGAATTTAGTATGTAATGTATTAATATTTCATAGTTTAGTATTTAATGATTTGGTATTTCAGAAGCAATATGGTATATATTTGGATGAGTCTGCCAGTAGTAGCATTTCCGGCTGCTGTTTATATGTATATAAAAATAACACACAAAAAATGTACCTCTAAAAAAACTCTGACAGGGAAAACTGCCATTGTAACAGGAGCCAATTCAGGTATATGAAAAAGTATTTGTTACTTAATTGTGTATACTAATAAAAATATATATATATTTTGCTATTGTTTGGTTGAAATTCACAATACAGCAGATACTGATGTGAATATTTTTGTAATTTTCTGATTTGTAGCATTTAATTTGAATGTGTAAAGTCAAAAACCTAATGAATTTTTAGTATCTGTTAAGCAAAATGTTTTTTAATAATCTTCTGCATAAAGCCAATATTTATTTTCTTATTTGTTTTTTTTTTAATGTTTATTTATTTATTTATTTATGTTTTTTTTAAGGTATTGGCTTCTTTACAGCATTGGATTTAGCAAATCGCAAAGCAAAAGTTCTGCTTGCTTGTCGCAACATGGAGAAGGGGATGGAAGCAAGTGAAAAAATAAAGGCTGAGACAGGAAATAAAAATGTCATTGTTAAACATCTAGATTTGAGCTCGTTGAAGTCTGTGAGAAAATTTGCTGATGAAATTAAAAACGAAGAGAAGAGACTCGATATTCTGGTTAATAATGCTGGAGTTTTAGGTGAATCCATGTTTAAAAATTAGTATTTAAAATGTCAATATTCTTATAGTGTTTTATGAACAAACAACCTAAATATACACTCTATACTTCCTAATTATTATATTATTTGATTATTTCTTTACAGTTAGTTAAGATTTATGTTTAACATTATATATTACTGTTTCAAACTTTGGTAATAATAAAGGAAGAAAATGGCATAATGTGCATATGCCAAATTATTACAAGTTTTAATTTTTATTTTATGTGTCATGGGATTGATGGATAGATTGCTAATGAAACCATTTTTATTAATGGTTTCATTAGCAATCTATATTCCTTGAGTTCTTCAATTTCTTGTCACAAAATATCCAACTTAGGTCATTCTTAGGTAAAATAATGGTAACAAAACTTGAATTTAAGTTGAAATAAACATTTAATAAAGTTGTGAAAACAAATCTGCATGCATAATTATAATTATCAGTGTTTGTTTATATTATTATAGTTGTTGGTGTTTTTCTAGGTGTAAACAAAACCATCACAGATGAAGGTTTTGAATCTAATTTTGTCACCAACCACTTTGGGCCATTTTTACTGACCAATCTGTTACTAGGTATTTAAATCATTTCTCTTATTGTTATTTAACATTTTCTTGTCTTTGTTTAAGAAAACAAAGGTTCGAGTCTTCTTTTTTCTCTTCTTCATTTTTTATTATTTATTAATTACCAAAACTTATATACATTGCATTTTTGGAATGGAAATATTTTATGTTTTTTCCTCTTCTCAGAGTTGCTTAAAGATTCTGCACCGAGTCGGATTGTGATTGTCTCTTCATGTGCACACACATCAGGACAAATAGAATTTGATAATCTTAGAGCAGAAAAATCATTTTCTAGAAATAAAACTTACAAAAATAGCAAACTTGCTAATGTTTTGTTTACAAGAGAGTTGGCAAGAAAACTTGAAGGAACAGGTGAAACAAACAAAAAAATTATTACAACTAGACTACATATCTATTCATATACATATTCTCAGCCATAAATTGAGACGAAAATCAATTATAACACAGCTTTAGAAATAAAAATACATTATTATTACTATTGCATTGAAATAATTTTTCTATGAACATTTTTTTTATGTGAATATGTTACGGTAAAATCTGAAGCATTCAATCATAATATTGTGAGGTTTTTTAAATTATATATATTTTTTATATTGTTCATTTGATGTATTTATTAATGATGTTTTTTGTAACTGACTTATTTATTTATTTGTTTTTAATCATTTTATTGTTGAAAATTATTATTACATGTGGCTATTAAACATATTTAAGCTGATTAACATTTAACAGATTATAAATACAATTTACAGAATATATGCTTATTGATTTTTGTTCATGATTACAATTTTGTTTAAATTACATTTAAATATTTTATATATTACAAATTGCAGGTGTAACTGTTAACTGTTTACATCCTGGCTTTGTTAGAACACAACTTTTTAAATACCAGTTACCAGCACTTTCATGGATTATCAATCTCTTACCACTGGTAAATATAAAACAGCAGCAACTTGATGTTCATTGTATTTTCTGACAGATAAAACACTCTTTATTTTAATAAAATAATGTTTGTTTTGTTGATTTTGTTATTTTGTAAAAGTAAAAATTAAAGATGTGTTGATACATTTTCTTTCTCTTTTCTCTTTTTTTTTTAAATTAAAATTTATTTATTTCAGTTGAATTTGCAACCAGACACCGAGATAAAAATGTATCTAATAATTCACTTTCATTTTGACATTATACATATATACATATGTATATATATATATATATTTATTTATTTATTTAAGAGTTCCAAGGAGGGAGCCCAGACATCTATTCACTGTTGTGTAAGTGAGGAAGTGGAGGGTGTCTCAGGTAAATATTTTGTGAACTGTGAAGAAGCTGATGATCAAGCTAGCAGTCTGTCTAAGGATGACACCTTGATAAAGAAACTTTGGGAGGTCAGTGAAAAGTACACTGGACTACAGGAGTGATTCAAAGAACAAACTGGATTTAGTTATATAAAACACATTTATTTGTTACTGTAGATTTTTTATGAAATATACTGTTGTCATTTTATACATAAAATTGTTGCATTATTTTGTTGTGTTGTTTCCTATTATATTTGTACAAGCACTATTGTTTAGCTAGGGCTCATATTACACAAATTAAGAATAAAGTTTACTACTAAATAATAACAGACAAACAAACACACAAAAAATATATATAGGCCTATACCGATTTGTACACATAGTATTTGTTGTGTTAAAAATGTCATTGTGTAATGAAATACAGACAGTATTAGCCTTGAGCTGTTATATCAGGATTCATGAAGTTTATCGATTATTTTTGCACTATTAATCGGTCAGTTTGTTTTACTTGTCTCACTGACATTGTTCTCAATAATGAAAATGGAAAAAAAAAAAAAAAAAAAAAAAAAAAACGTTTTTTACATTTTAGCATTTTTAGTATCCCAAAAATACCCAATAATTTATGCGAACGGGCGATTGGCATGCTTGATGCTGGCATGTCGACAGAAGACGTTGCAAGGCATGTTGGGAGTTCTAGTCGAGCGATACGAAATCTTCGCGCCAACGACTTGCCACGTCGTGGACGTCCGCTTCTTACAACGAGTGTTCAAGACCGCTATATCATGAACACGCATTATCGCAATCGATTACAGCCTGCAATTGCTGCTGCTGCTAACACACCTGGGCTTCATCATAACCGAATCAGTGGGCAAACTGTTCAGTGGTTGGGGGTTCTGTCATGGTGTGGGCAGCCATTGCCTATGGTTATCGTTCACCACTAGTCGTCACTAAAGGAAATTTAAATGCTACCGCGCTGACATTCTAGCTCATCACGTCATTCCTCTGTTCTATAACAACGCCAATAATAATAATAATAATAATAATAAATAAATAAATAATTAAAAAAGCTTTCGTAGGTTACAAGTGTGGATTTCATTATTATTATTATTATTACTATTAATAATTCAACATTCGTGCAAAATTTCATGATTCACAGAATATATTGTACTCTTTTTTTGTATAGGTATGTATATGATCCTGAAATCACGTTTAATTCGCCGTTTATCGCGAGAACTTTGCAAACAAAATAGTCGACTGTGTCTTAGAGGCATCAGGAATATCATTTTCAGTAAATTTAACATACGTGAATGGTAATGGCAGTTGTGTTTCACTTTGGGAGCCGAGTTGTTTGTCCGAAAATTGACCATGTGATTGCGCGTTACTAAATTTAGCAATGAGCGTATAAAGTGTGGTGTAGCGCACCTACTTACAAGCGCTATAGCAGAAATTACTCCAGACAAAAATGTGTAATTCCTCCCGACCATGACTTTGAAAAACAAACTGACCTCCAGATGGTATTTAAAAACAAATCTATTAGCGTGAATTTATAAATGCTAACATTTTGCGGTGATTAACAAGTCATTTCAAAATGTTTTGTCTCCTTTTATTAATATGGACAAAACAAATGTTTGCTGAATTACAATTAAATTCTGTACATAATTATATAATACATAAAAACATGTAACATAATATATCATAAAAAAAAGGACACTGGTTAGCGCTTAGATCTCTGCTGTTATTACAAAACATGTTGACAAGAAAGATAAACGACGATTAGGCCAAAAGGAAGCTGGACATAAAGGTGCCATTTCAACACAGTTTACAGTGAAAAAAAGAAAAGTAAGAAAAATCGTGGATTCTTAGGAGTTACACGACGCTTTCTTTGGATAGGCAAAAGAATGTTATTAAATACCCTTCATATTATAACATATATTAAAATAATTGTTATTTATTTATTTATTTATCATTTGGCTATTTATAATGCCTTGACTGATGAGTGAGTAAAAAATTAGTGTGCCAATCAGAGCAAGCTGTGTCAGTCATGATCTCTGACCAGTGCCCGAGTGCGCCGCGCCTCTGTGACAGCTGGTCCGGCGGGAGAAAAGAACGGCGTTCTGGTTACTCGTGAAGAGCGTGCAGTTTTGTTTCTTCTTTCCGCTTTTTACTTTAACAGTAATGAAGTTCGTCGATTTGTTGTCCGGATGCAACCACCAAACAACACTCACTCTGTCTGTCTGTCTCTCTGTCTCTGTCTCTCTCTCGTTTGTCTTTGTATTATTAAAACACGTTAAATACACATAGAAAATATCAATACTACTACTACTACTACTACTACTAATAATAATAATAATAATAATTTAAAGAATGAACTGAGGAAGAAATCAACAAAACAAAATAAAATATAATAAAATTAAATTAAATTAACAAAAAAAAAAAAAAAAATATAATAATAATAATAATAAAGTAGAAATCTTTAAACAGCATATTTACAGGTGATTTTAAATTTTAAATCAGCCGATATGATATATTCGGGTTTAGTTTTGTATTCCGTGTATTCAAAGCTGAAAAGATAAGTTCAAAAAAAATAATAATAATAATAAATAAAAATTATACAAAACCTTTATTTTAATTTTTTTCCTGAAACGAAATTTGTATCAGGTGACCTATTACGCGCGTCCTTTGTCCTTATTTATTCATGGACCAAACCATTTTTTATCTAGGGTATATTAGAAAGGTCGAACGTTCATGTTCAACGTGTCTTTTATAAGTTATATTTTGGACGTGGTTATAGTGAGTTGAACGAAATGGAACAGGTGGATAGTAGTTATTAATAATAGTTTATAATCACTTTGTGTTTGTCCTTGAATCACTTGAACTTAGGAATGACTGTCGAATGACGTAACTGACTAAGAGTGCAACACTTAATCAGGTCTGTTTACTTACTTTATAGTTAGCGTTTCACTAACAATAGTTAAACTTTATTTTATGATACAGATAATCTGAAAATAAGCGTGTAAATGCATCCTATCGCCAAAGAATTAACAGAAATGATTTCATGGTTTAGACAGATATTATATTTTCAAACTGTTAGTATTATTGTTGTCGTTGTTATTCCTTACAACTGCAGGAGAAATAAATGAATGCGAAGTTTTAACTACAGAACATGTACACCAAATCGTTGCGTATGAGGAAGTAGTTTGAGATAACATCAACACATTTTTAATTTATAGTTCAATTTGTTCTCTAGCTTATGACTTGATAATGATTAAACAGGAGAGGAAATAGGCGGTTATCCGTAAACAATACGTTTCTCTACTTAAAGTAAATGTCCAGACCAGGAAATGTAATTACTGAAGATGGCCGATAACGTAATCGAATGACATAAATAATTAAATAATATTTATTAATATAAAAATATATATAAGCTTAACATAACAACTGTAATAAAAAAAAAAAAAATTGGAATTCAATGTCCACCTTATTCTGTTTAAATATTACTGTCATGTTAAACAGCAGTCGTGAAATGGAAGTCGGAGCTTATATAACTTTGCCATGCTCTTGTCCTGCGATCCAGAGAACTCAAGGTCCTCAAATCCAGTAAAGAAAGAACGAAGAAGTTTTTAATAAGCATCAAAGTTCTTCCCTTTTTTGACATCAGTTTTTCCAAGTGGTAGATGTGTGGAGTAGTACTGAGCGAAAATGCGAAAAGAATGGAGAATGTCCTATCCATATGCCATGCTTGGGCAGTAACAAGATTTCGTCTGTGTGGCAAATATGATAACCCGAGAGTGGCTGTAAACGATGCAGATTGTCTCCAGTGGTTGTCGTCCACGCGATGGCGAGTTCAGGCAATGAGTCTGGTTACTTTGGCAGGGCTCATCCTTTCTTTTGCGGCAGGTGACGCTTTCATATTTCCGGATTATCCATCAGAAGACCTCATTTTTTCGTTACTTGGATGGGAGTTAATCGCGTGGAGCACATATCAAATGATTTTATGAGCTTTGTGAGACATTAACATTAACTTCCATTAGTTAATAATCGCAATATCGAATTTTTAATTTATTTTAACAACAGTGTCAAACTGAGTAGAAATCAACGAATCTTGTGATCTTGGAGAATTATGTGTCTTGATTGCAATTATTTCATGATGTGTTCTGATAAAAAAAACTTGTATATGAAAATAGTTTTAATTTAAACACGTATATTTCAGTGAAAACAACAACAGCAACAAAACCCCCGCTCCCACCCCAAAAAAGAAAAGAAATAGCCTTTTTTAACTTCTGGGGCGAACAACTGTCGAGTGTGCAAATGTCCGATGAACAAATGACATACAATCGCATAAAATTACTACTGTTACGAAGAGTCACGTGAAGAAGTATTGAGAACTGGAGAAGAGATGGCCAGAAGACGCCACAAGGTATTTTTGTGTCTTCTTCCTTCATTTTATGTCCTAAAATATTCATCCTTACAAAGTTCCTGACGATAAAAGAATGTTTTAAAGGATGGTGTAAAAATATCATTCATATGGGAAGCTGGATCTGAGAGGTGTGTATTTTTGACAGTATGCGTCACATGAGATTGTCTTCCTTAATATCTGAACATTTCTATACCAGCTGCAAGTTCATTTATCTTACCAACCCAGAGTGGCATGTCTTTACAGAACGGCATATATCCGATGCTCATGTCGCTTCAGATAATATTAATTCCTTTGAAAGACTTATGGAATTTGTTTTGTTTTTTGTTGATTTGTTCATTAATCTATCTATTTTTGTTCATGTTCCTAGTTGATAAAACCTTCTCCAGTATCGGTATGGATAAATAAGTACAGCAGTTGTTACTCTTCTTACAAAACGCTAACCATAGACTGATCTCACTAAAGCAAATTCCTAACTTTATTCATGCTGGCGGTATAAAAGCAAGACCACCAAAGCCAATAGATGAATCACTGGACGAATTCAAGCACACTCACCTCAAAGAATAATTAACACCAAGGAATTTGTTACATGTGTATCCTCCCATCTATTACACATGCAATTTGACACACACCTTATACAACATATGTCATGGCCGAGTGAACGACTAATCATATGTTTTCTACTAGCATGCAATAATCAGTTGATCTTTCCAGTTGTTACTCAGTCAGCTTATGGAATAATTCAGCAAACCCCTACTGACAATTAAGAAACAAGATCAGAAATATATAATCACATCTGTTTATTGTAATTTCAGTCACATATCACAAGAATATGAATTATATATACTCTAACAAAAAAGAAACGCAAAAGTAGATTTCATTGACATTGGGAATATCTATCTAATGGATCAACAGAAAGCAGCAGAATATACACATTTTACACACACTTTCGTAATTCATTAATATTGATGATATTACATTAAAAAGGTTAAAGTTCAAGGTTATAACAGTATAATATCAATACCGTGTGTGCCCACTAAACCAGACAGTTCTCCATCGTAATTGAGGCCAGACTCTGTGCATTTCTCACCACTGACGTCGTAGTCAACGATGTTGTTGCGGCAAAAACCACTCTTCTTACAGGCCGTCTGGCTCGAATATATGCCTCGCGTAAACGATTGCGCACTGTCTGAGCCGATATTCTACGCAGACCTGTTATTGCTGAAGCAGTAGAGGTTGCCGTGGTCTACCTGATCTAGGACGGTCACGTGTTGTTTGGTGTTGCTGGAACCGATGCCACAATCTCAAGATGGTGCTTGGGGGATACATGGAACACCCGAGCAACGGCCTAAAAGGATTCGCCAGCTTGTAAACGGCCGATGGCGTTGTTTTGTTGCGGTTCACTCAGTCGTGGCATTTGTTTGATGTTGGGTCAGAACAAAAATAACGAACAGAAGTATTCGAAAACCTTGCATTTTTATAACCCTCGTATTCAAGTTTCATGTGCCGCACATGCACTGGTAACGTGATTTGCATGCGGGGACGTTTTGGCTAATAAACACGATCAAAGTCTTTATTTTGTATTACCTGCTTTGTGGCGACTATAACAAAAGCTATACATTTGAATCACCAAATGTCATTATATTCATCGATATTTGTCAGTTTACAATAGTTATCTAAGAAATCAACCGTTTTGCGTTTCTTTTTTGGGAGAGTATATTATAATCTAGTATATATGAACAATATATGTAACACTTGGATATATATTTCTGTTACAGAACATAAGAGTACACAAATGTGTTCAGCCAAGTTCAGCCGGCGACTGTTCCTCTAATATAAATGGGTTTGCTTAATTAGTCACTTAAGGTGACTGTGTAACAGATGGGAGATAACCGTTACCTGTACCTTATCTTTTTTTAAATTATGGATGTGTTTTGTTATTAAAAAAAGAAAATGCTCACCCATCTATGATATACACGTCTCTTTGCTGTTGTTTTATTTATTTTAAACTTAATATTTTAGAAAAACAGAACGTTCTGCTTATGATAAAATGAAAATAGTTACGACATCATGCGCAAGAATTACAATTTGAAAAAAAAGATTTTTTGTTCATATAAAATTAGTACATGTCTGTCTAGGTCATAATGGTCACTTATAAATGTTTCTGAAAAGACGATAAAAAAAAAAAGAAAAAAAAAAAGAAGAAACAAAAGAGAGAGACTGAAATATTTTCTGTATCGTATCTATTACCTTCACGTCAGAACACAGTATTTATATATGTCTACAAAAGATTCATAGATAAACTCAGTTACATCTGAAAAATAGTAAAATAAAAATAAATAAATAAATATTTAAGTGATGATATTTATTATTTTAAATGAATGTTTTCTGAATTGTTGAGGGGGGATATTTTTTAATTTTAATTTTTTATTTTATTTATGTCAAATAAAAATATTCGTTAGAATAAAATGTCAAGAAATAATTACACAACAATAACAACAATAAAACAAATAAAATTGTTAAGGTTTCCCAAGCTGACGAAATCTCTCTCAAGACTAAACAAAATATTTGTATGCAAAGACAGTATGAACTAGTCTTTATTTCATTGGTCGGATTACTATACTTTACATGGACAGGCAGCCATGCATAATATTACTGACAGCGATATGTTTAGTGGGTTTAAACAGCTTCAGTTGTTGACGATCATTTTGAAGAGGTGTATGAGCTCTGTATCAGTTGTTGACGAAGACAGGTCCTAATTCGAAGGTCAGTTTTCATCGTTCATTGTATTTTTATGTAAATATACTTTCTTTATTTTCAGACTTCTGACCCTGGACTAATTTTCCTAAATCAGTTTTATTTTACATATATTTGTTCCTTTTGTATGGCACAGAAGTGTTGAGAATTTAGATGATGTAACTACACAAAACATTCTGTTGTTATGCATCGGTTCGGAAAGGCTGGTCCCTAATTTTCATTTTATATTGTTATTGTTAATAAAGCAGAGTAAAAATAACTGTTAAACTATGATAACTAAATTTCATACCACGTGTCCACATTTTTTAATGGATAGTATAACGGTAACGTTAAATGTAGCAGTCATTTCATATAATAAACTCACTGTAATTAGCTTATCCGTAAAACATAAATTTCCGCAAATACGTTTTTTATATTAGAAATGGACAATAGTCCTTGCTTGTCATATGCTAATACGAACAGTATTGTACGTGAACACCTTAAAAAAAGTCATATGGGTTTGCCTATAATCATAAAGATTAACAGAGCTCCTTTTGTAGAAGTTCCATTTGATGCACTTTTAACAATAGCAGCAGCAGCAGCAATAATGATAATAATAATAAAGCATTTATGTATATGACAGATTGTCATTTATTTATTTATTTATTTATTTATTTATTTATTTATAATTTCAGATCGTTGCAGAATGTCATTATTCATTTTCCATTTAACTGTTTTCGCAAGCATAGGCGCAGCCTATTCGGCAAAAATCTTACTACTCCCCACTGCGCTATCTAGTCATGCCATTGAATTACTTGGTACTGGTGAAGAGATGGCCAACAGAGGTCACCAAGTATTTATTTACCTCCCCAGTTATCATAACACCAATATATTAAAGAATTCACCAGTAAGAATTATTACATATAATTTTCCCGAGGAGTACAGAATCATGTTTCAAAACGGAATGGACAGCGAATAGGCACGTTCGAACGTCTCGTAAATTTGAAAAATATGATAAAGGGTATGTGTTTGGGTCTAATCTCAGACACAAAGCAGATACAGTATTTGGCTAGGCAAAAGTTTGATGTGGCTATAGTTTTGGCGCTTCCTTTCAGCCAGTGCTTGTTTTGTCTTCCATACCATCTAAATATATCTACAATTGCTGCTAGTTCCTACATTGCAGGATTTCAGAGCGGAACACCTCTCCAGACCAACTCCGTGTCCCACACAACTGGAGCACACATAGGTAAAATGAACGCTTTTCAAAGACTATCCAATTTTTTTAGCAGTGTGATGTTTCAATTATGTGTTAGCTATATAAGTCCAGATATGTCTCAGTTGGATCCGAGATTCTCCGGAATGGACATGGACAAATTAGTACACAGATCGCTTTTGTTCATAGAAAACTCTGACCATGTTTTCGATAATCCTAAGGCAATCTTCCCAAACTTTATAAGAGTTGGCGGTGTAACAGCAAGGTCACCCAAGCCACTTAATAAATCTCTCGAAGAATTTATCGCACGCTCGTCCAGAGATGTAATATTTCTTTCCTTCGGTACAGCTGCACCATTAAAATTTGCACCAAAATCCATGATGAATAATCTCTTGAATGCTTTACATGAACAGGAATACAATGTGCTAATGAAGTCAGATTCTGAATATGAAGATGGAAATATAAAATTTTCAAAATGGTTTTCACAAAATGATATTCTCGGACATCCTAAAACGAAATTATTTATTACACACTGTGGAAAGATTGGAATATTTGAAAGTATTTTTCATGCTGTGCCAATAATATGTTCACCTAGAGGAGCTGACCAGCCATGGAATGCCAAGAGAATGAAAGAACTCTCATATGGCATTTTACTGAACTTTGAAACTGCATCACAAAAGGAGATATCAGATGCAATTCATAAAGGCATACATAATAACACGTACAGTAAAAATATAAAAAGACTTTCTGAGATATTTCGCGACAGACCAGACACACCTGCTCAAAGAGCTGCTAGCGCCATAGAACATGTCTTAAAATACGGCAGTGACCACCTGACTCCGCCGTCAAAACATCTAACGACTGTTGAGCATCTGTACGCGGATATTTGGTTCTTTATATATTCAGCAGTGTTAATTTGTGTCTATATAATCTGGACATTTTGTAAGAAAATCATCAGCTTTGTACGGAAATCGACAAAAATAAAAACAAATTAAGACTTAATGGAATAGCTAACAAACAATAGCCTATGCAGATCATTGACCAGTTATTAATTATAGATTTTTTAGATTGAAGGTCTTAATTTTTTTTTACGAAATATTATGTAAACATTTTGAAAATATATAATTAATTTTAATGTTGTATGTATATAAATAATTTATTATTTATGCTGTCTCTATAAAGCTAAAACTCGTGTAAGAATTCTTAGAGGCAGTGGATGGTTTGTAAGTAATACGATATGAAAACAGTTCTTTGATAATGCCATAAAGGAATATCACAGTGACGATATTGTTTTATTGTCTTGCTATTTAGGTATTCTGTTTTTACGATATTGTTTTGTGACGTAATCTTACGTTTGTTTTTGATGTTCGTTAACATCTCCATATTTAGATACGACCAAATATAAAAAATCTTGAAATTTTTGCAGCTGTATTGATAAGACTGTCGCTAACATAGTGAACTGTTATTTATTCATAACTTCATAACGAAATCC
>CM022672.1:28038471-28270971 GCA_012295275.1 Chrysomallon squamiferum | reverse complement strand
ATTTACATCCATCAATGAACTCGATATGTTTGCGAAGCCTGGCCCCGACGGATTATGTTTGCTGTGGAAACTGGTGTGGTGCATGTGAATATATATTGTCTGTAATTTTGGGGACACCTACGATATGGGGACACTTTTGCTCGGCCCATCAAGGTTGTTTTTTCAAAAGGTTGTTTTTTAGAGTGTTTTTTTTTTCTTTTTTTTCTCATGGTTACCTATATTTGGATTGGATTAAAGTGATATTAAATATCTGTTCTTTCAATTAGATCACGGAATCTTGAAAAAGGAAAGGAAAACTCATACCATTGCATTTAATAGAAATCCGATTTATATAAATAAGATTGCAAGTGAAGCATAACCACTCATCTCCAGTAATAATATGTGTGTGTGCGTGTATGTGTGAATATGTATGTATGGATACACTTCAGAATGTCTGTAAATTAATTTAACCAAAAGCTATTCCATTACATCATTATAAACAAATGACACCTCTTCGATGACTTCAAATTTTTATGGAGGAAGAATATGTGAGTTCATTATACATTAAATTAATTAATTTATTAAAGAAATCCTTATACGCATACTTGGTTTCGTTCGACTTGACAGGTTGAAAGACTTGTTTATGTCATAGGTAATTTAATAGTAAAGAACCCAGTTACTGACACTGTGTCCTTTATCCCACGTGTATCTATGGCGATATCTATATCCATTCAAACGTTCGTTCTTGTTCATTTATTTTTATTTTTTTCTTAACGAAGAACAACGTGCGTTTTACTTGTTGAAATTTTGCCCTCCACCAACTATGACTCAGCTAAATGTTAAAACAAGAGACGAGGTAATGGCAAAAAAGGGACGTATCTGAGTTTTACAACAGTACAAGGCTTTATTCAAATAATGAAATAGCTGGCATGCTGTAGAATTTGAGCATGATGGAAGGTCGTAAAGTGGGATAGTCTGATTGTTGTGTTAACTTATATGAATAAATATCGTAAATCAAAGTGAATAAACAATACATAATACATCAAACACGACAATCTTCTCCTTTTTTTCTTTTATATATTTGTCATCGTTGTCGCCGTTTTTATTATTACACATTTCTTTTATATAATTAAGCAAGAGATTAACACATATGGAAGAGAGAAATAACAACCATGTAGGATATCTATTCTCATGGCGTTTTGCCACCAGTGATAACCTGTCGACACTCCGCGGGTCAGCGTGCTGTGTGTTTCAGGTATTTGTATTTAACGTGTCATTTCAAACACCAGCTGATCTACGATGACTAGATATCTAACACTCACAGTGTTATTGTTCAGGTTTACATAATCGAGTCAGACATCTCTTTCATCTTATGTTTTAAACAACAGCGTTGTCAGGGCTGTTTCACACCTAGCTGAATGCTGTGTAAAAACCACATTAAGTGTGTAAAGCAAATATCTGATAATACTTATTATTATGATTAATATTATTATAGTTGTGGTTGTTGTTACTGTTGTTAATATCATAATCATAATCATTAATTATAATTAATTAATTATACACACACACACACACATATATTTGCCTTATTATTGAATAGGCAATTGAGTTTCAATGTCGTGATATACAATGGTTTCTGCAATTGCTGTTGGAGAGCTCTTTTCTACATTTATTTATTTATTTATGTTTTGTTTTTTGTAGAGGAATTTGAAAGAATACGCGAAAGGGGCAGGTAAGAGAAAAAGCTGTACTGTTTTTTCACATCCTTTGTTGATACTATTTTCTTCGTTTTATTTCTTTCCGATTTTGATCTTTTTTACTTTTAAATGTTGCTGCTTTCTTGATTCTTCGTATTTGTTTTGGAATTAAATGTTATTACTGAAAATAAAATTAGCATTTTATGTTTCATTTTATTTATGTATAGCAAATAACGTTTTTGGAAATATCAAATATGCAACATAGATTTATTTTTTCATCTGTCTCAGAGAGAGACAGAGAGAGAGGGATAGCTATAAATAGTTTCCCCATCTCAGAAATATGAAGGTTTTGGCATGACCGGGTTAAAATCATCTTTCTCTTTTATTTGTTTAAGTTATAGATTTAATAAAGTATAGTTTATATAACTATTTCGTTGCATTTATTATTTTTATAGTTAAGATGACTTGTTTATGTATTTTAATTTTAAATGTAATTAAATACAATTCGAATTATTCCAGGAACCGTATAGCAAAACTCGCTAAACCAAAAGATCCGAAGTTACAATGGTGGACAACGGTTATGTAAGTAAAAAACAAAAAAAGTTAAAATACTGTTAAAACACACACATAACACAGAGAATGAAGTAATATTATTAATACTGAGAAAACAAATATTATTAAAATGAACGGTTTATATTCTGATTTTTAAAAATCTTTTTTATTGATAAATATTCAGTTTTTGTTTGTTATAGCCCAGATGTAACGTGGGGAACTCAAGATGTACTAACGCCTGTTTCTGAATCGGCGAAAAATGCCGAAGCTTCACAAAGACTTCAAAAATTAGCGGAACCTAAATTTAATTTTCAAACAGAGTCTGAGAAATTCCACTGGTAAGTTTTATCATTGTGCCAGGGTTATAGCTCAGTATTGTGGTCCCAGGAAATCAAATAACCATAATGCACAGTGGGTTTAATAGTTAGTCCCTTACAACTTATTTTGAAAGGTCATAAAAACAATGAGATGATGCATTTGGATAAAATGGCATAAAATTGTACTGATACCCAAAAGAATAATACTAATGGTGATAATGACCACAGCAGCAGTAATTCCATAGACAAAGCACTAAATTAAATATATTGAATTAAATAATATCACCTATTGATGACCAAAAATATACCATAGATGTATCTGTATCAACATTTTTCAGTCTTCTACTTAACTTTATTATTTTTATTTTAAAGTTATTTATTAATATTTTTTAAATTTTAATTTTATTATTAATATTATTATTATTTAATTTTTTTTTTTTTTTTTTTTTGCAGTTCCCTGTTTTTATACAGTTTTGGTCGCCCTTCTGTTATATGGCATGTTGCACCTGGAGCCAAATGTGCTTCTCCTACAAAAAGGTTGGCCCAGCTTGCTAAGCCAAAAAGTGCACCTGAAGAGTATAAGGAAAATAAGTAAGTTGAATTATTATTTTGTGGATATTAATTTTTTTTAATAACGAGTAGTGCATTTTTAAGCATCAAAATATTTTAAAATGATCTGCAGAAGCAAGCAAATTAAATATCTAGTTGCTATATTTAAAACAATAATACATTTTTCTTTTTTTAAAAACAATGATCTTTTGATTTTGTTCAAGCTGTCAACATTTGTTTTATTTTCAGAAATCAGTTTTTATATAGCTGTGGTCGCGCCAGTCCTGTATGGGAAGTAGAAGAAGGTGCTAAAAAGTGTGAAGAAAGGCAACACTCCAACAGTCTAGCCACGCCTAAAGTACCACCTTCAGAATTCCAGCTTCATCGAGAGGTGCAAACTGAGATTCCACCTGCGGCTTTGAAAGCAAAACCTTCAGAACGTGTCCAGTCACTGGCATCCCCCAAACAGCGACCACCAGGTCCTTTCAGAGAACCAACCTGGGATGTAAGTTACTGATATATCTGGTCAAATATTTAATAACAGAACATAAGAATGAATAAAGAAAAAAATCCCATTATTTCAGACCCTTTAAAATAACCCAAAAGAGATGACTTGTTACACAAAGAAACTTACAGAATTATTGGATTTTTAAAATTATTATTGCCCGATTTTTTTCATAGTAACATTTATAGCACAGTAATAGTAGTAGCAGTAGGCGTTGATAAATTAATCTTAGCATTTGTCTGTGTATTTCATAAATTTATAACTTAAAAAACCCAGATACTGAAATAGCTTTTTAAACAATATTTATAATTTTAAATATATTTTCAATGTTTTTTTCTCCAACAGGTTACCCCAGCAGCCTTAAATGCTTCTGCCACACCTCGCTGCATGGAACTAGCACGACCCAAGGGAGTAGCAGAAGGTTTTCAGCCTGCACGTGAAGTTCAGTGGTCAGTGAGTCGTGCTGCTAAAAGAGCAGCACCAAGTCTGAGAATAGAAGAGTTAGCAAAACCTATAGTCAAAGTCTCCATGGGTCTTCTACATTTTAATCCTGATGCCTTCATGGTGAAACCTACAGCTTTGAAAGGTGTGGTATCTAGAAGAGTAGAAGAACTAGCTGCACCAATCCAGAGAGGTTAAAGGAAAACCAATGATAGTTTTAGTTCTAACAGCATGGGCTCCGTTACATTAATGTTTCATTAGATGTTCAAATATCAGCCACAATGCAATCTAGTTCATGAAATAGGTGAAATATCTGTTTAAACTTCTTTGAGAATGATTTATTATACAATGGCGTGTTCATGCAGTGACTAAGTAAATACAGAAAAAACCCAAATAATTTATTTACATTGAACAATGTTCTGTTTATCTATAAGACACAGTGAATGTAAGATTAAATTCAGAATGGTTTTTTACCACTCATATTGCATGACAGTCCTTTATACTAAATAAAATGAATGAAACAGATATGAAAAAACATCTGCAATCATTTATTTTGCAGTGTACTTTCTGGATGTGAATGTTTTATTTATAATTTTTTTTATTATTATTGAGTACAGTATATCTTCACAAATGATAACATAATTAACATGAAATGTTAAATTTCTTTTATAGGTTTTTCGATTTTTTAATTTAACTTTTCAGTGTGACCAGTCTTGAATATTTATGAATTTTAAATCAAGAACAATTTTTGGTGTATTATTTTGTTTATTAACATATTAATTTTTAATTCTGTTAAGGAACATTTATGTAAATAATTTCTTTTATATTATATTTATATTAATGATTTGAAATTATATTTATCAAGAATAATAAAAAATCATTTGTTTTATATTATATTTATGTTCATGGTCTTTTTATTTGTTACATATATTGAGAATAATTTATGTAAATCATGTGCTTTATGTTATATAGTTTACAAATCATGTAATAAGTAATTAATAAACTTAATGTGCTTGGAAGATGATCTAGGTAATTTTAACTAAGCAATACCATTGTTTACAAAAGAACTGTGATATTTATAAATGAGAACAATGTTATAATGACAATACCAACATTGCAAATTATGTCATTTGGAAATCATTAAGTTAATATTGTATTTTTAAAACTATTGTACATGGTTTGTGATTTCTTTTAATGATATACTGTGTGAGATTTAAGTGATTAAAAACTTGATAATGTTTCTGTGATGAAAAGATCTAATTAATTATGTCATAATATAACTTGTGTTTATTTCTGGGTGCAAGTTGTTTGATAATCTGTGTGAAATTCAAGTGTATTAAAATTTTAAATGTTTTTCAAGTTTATATGTTGAAAAGTGGATTCAGGATACATGAAGTAAAAAGACAATTTCCAGATTGAAGCAATATATGTGATCAATGAATTAACAAATGAAACATCAATTGATAAATACAGAAGTTACTTCTTTTCAACATGTAAACTTATTTTAAAACTGTGTTATCACATTTTTAACAATGTTTTAAAAATATTAAATGATATAACTATTTTTGAATTGTCTTAAGAGATACTCATGAAATTAGTATTTTTTTGTTTGTATTTGTTTATGTACCAGATTTAAGATGCTCAATTCCTAGTGCCAACAGAAAATAAATCAGAACCAAACAGTATTACTTAAAATTTAGTATTTAGTAACAGTATATAATGTTTCATAAAATTTTGAAAATAAAATAATTTGAATTTGTTTTTTGTTTTTATTTTTGAAAATTGTAATACAAAGTGAATACAGATTTGATTAAAAAAGATCTTGTGTTATCTGTGATGAATAAAATTAAAAAAAAAAGAAAAGCATGTTTTATTATAATGAATACAGGTTTTTTTGTGTAAGCATAACAATCCAGTCTTGTATTACACAAATTGTACTAGATAAGTTAATGAGATTAATTTCAAAACAAAAATTATGTGAAATGTGCAAATCTACCAAAATATAATATAGTTGTTTTAACAAATAGTGTAAATACAGTTTGAATATTTTCTAGAATAGTTGTTAACATAATTGTGGGGAAGTCTACTGTTTTGTTTGAACTGCTTTAATCTTGTTATTTCCATTGTATAGAATTCATGAAAATAATAAAAAGAAAAATATAATGGAAATTCCCAACAGACTGAAGGTTTGGCAAATTCTATAACCATTCATACATATATATATATATATATATGCATTCATGAATGTTTAATGCCACTCCAGCATAAAAGGCAGAATGGCTACTGGCTGTCAGTTGGAGGTATGAAAATTAACATAAAATTAAATAGTAAAATATAAAAATTTCAAAGTTGTATGTATGTACATGTCAGTGATATGATGGTCATTATAGTTTTCATTTATCTGCATGATAGCAGGAGAGTAGAAAAAGCTATTTTTAGCCTATCTGGGATAGTTTTGCAATACCCAAGATCAAAATTTTTGAAAACCTTTAGGCCTAAAATTGTAAATAAAAAAATTAAAAAAATTCTACTGATGGATTTTCTATGTCTCCATATATATCTACTTCAATCAGCAGATTTCAGTTTTCAACCTCAAAACAGAGACGGAAAGAAAACCAAGAGAAAAACTTGCTATCTGAAGTTTTTATGAAGGGGGGAATCTCCTTCCAAGCAGCCACACTTTTCCTACCCACTGACACTGTTTTTCTGTTTCAAAATTATTCCATTCTTTTACAAGTTTTTTTCTTAAATGTAATTTTGCAAGGCAAGAGCAACCTAATAAACACTGATACAAAGTGCAGGACATGTTGTGCTTACTTTTCACATATTTTAATCATGGATGGGGTTTATTACATCATAGCTGGGAATGATGGGCAGTCTTGTTTTCCCCAACCTTTGCAAAACAGTTGTCACATGACTGATGACATACACCAGAGCACACACTGCATACTTTTTCTGATAAGATTATGCCTCGCTGCTGGTTACTATAAACACCAGCATCACACTCTGTTCAACATTATAACTAACGAGACGACTCTTTTGCATATGTTTACAATGAAATGCATTTATGCAAACTAGCTAATCAGTCCGACAATTATTTAAGTCTATATCAATCTTTTTGTTTGTTTGTTTTGTTGTCAAACAACCAGTTTTTTAAACCAGCAACCTTAATTCATATGCCCCAAGCACTTATTCCATCTAAAAATCTAACAAAGAAAATCTGATAAAACTCATTGTCACTTGTGTGAAATCATGGAGTAAACACTAACTGGCTCTTCAAACATTAATTTAGATAATCAGTATCAAACACAACTAGAATGCTATCAAAGCACAACTTTATCACAATACCGAAATCCATCAACTTATTCAAATCAGTTGCAGAATGTAACATGTACTTGCAAAAAATTCACTAAAAGTAAATTTTTGTTTAGGTAGAAATAATTCAGGGTCTAATTCAATGGACAGAGTACAACTAACAGACTATATCTAAACTGGTTTAATTACATTTACAGAAACTATATTAGATGGATAAGTTAGTTGATATACCAAATATTTTATCCAATTAGAACTGATAGGGATATTCTGTTTTGTCTGTTAGTGTCTAAAGTATTTTCATAACTCAAAAATAATATTCAATAAATAACTTTTTTAAAACACTTCTTGTTTTAAAACTTTTTTTGTTAATATAGATTATTCTTTCATTTGACGTGGTACATTAATGCACATGGGTTTAAATTCACCTATGGAATATTTTATCTAATGCAGGCCTGTCCGAAGTTTGGCCTGAAGGCAGTTTTAATATGGCCGACAGCTTCAATTTTCTAATATAGGCCCTCTAGGACTGTCAAACAGAATAATTACATCATCATTTCCTTTCACCACACAATGGTAGCACCACAGTGCAATCTGGCTCTGTGATCTTTCTGTGAACCCATCTTGCAAATTGACCCAAGTTGTATGAGAGAGAAAAAAAAAAAAAGGAAGGAAAATGTCAGGACCACCACTTCCAAGAGAAATGGGAATTACAATATTTTTTTCACTGAAAATCAGGGCAATTATGTTTGTTCAATTTGTCAAGAGTTGCCATGTTTTGGATGATGAAACTTTGTAAAGACATATTTACATCTTAATGTGAAGAAATGGGATTGGGGCATAAAGCCTTATAGAGGTCCAATGGTGCGATACTGCAAAGTGCTGGCTTTTGCTGAAGGAACTAAAAGAATTTTTCACTGATGAGAAGTATGATTATGTAAAGCTGCTTGCAAGTGATGAGTGGTGTGCATGTCTGGCATATGTAGCAGATGTATTTCAGCACCTGAATGAACTGAACACATGAATGCAAGATCAAAACAAAAACAAGCACTGATAAAATAAATGGATTCTGTTCAAAGGTGTGCCTCTGGCAGGAATTGAAGAAAGGCACACATGAAGCTGGAAAGTGCCAACCTTGAGATGTTCCCACTCACACAGAAGTGGCAGGGAGATGTCAACACTGCTGTACTGTGTGAGATAATAGGTAAACATTTAAAAACTCTTGGGTATAAGTTGTCATTCTATTTCCCCTCAAACTCAACCAAAAGCTTTCATTGGGTTAGGGATCCATATAGCTCAACAGTAGTTTTCGGAATGGCCGTGACTTTGCAGAAGCAGGAAAAACTAAGTCACCTGAGACAAAACCAGTTTAAAGCTAAGCTTGGTTGATCAGTCTTCGGACAGTTTTTTTGTTGACTGCTGCCAAGGAGTTCCCCTTCCTGTCAACATTGCTTCCATTTTCCACAACATATGTATGTCAGCTTAGCTTTTCAAGCATGACTGCTATACAAACAAAAAACATCATCACTGATAGCTGTTGAGGAACAGCTTTGTACATGCCTTTCTCCAGTTCCTGCCAGGATATCAGTGTCAAGTAAACAATCCCAGGTTTCACACTTGAGAGAGTATAAATAGAGAGACTAAATTGTCATTGTAAATTTTTTTATGTAAAAAATGTGCCTTGGCTCAAAAAAGGTTGAAAAATGCTTCTGTAGCTGATGGTAATATTTTTGAATGGACCATTTCAAGAACTTAGTGCACTGTGCAGAATTAATGATCATTTTTCTGTTGCAGATATGCAACGCTGATACAAAAATTATCAAGTGTGTGGCAAACAGCCTGCTTCTGAGCACGAGTATTGAGAATACCCCTTTAATGAAGCATCTGAATCAAGACATAAGCCAGAGCCTAACATTGCTGGTCAAAGAGAACAGTAAAACAATTAACATAATGGATTTACATATTTGTTTTGTTAAAGATGTCTAATAAAAAATATAAATTGGTGAAATCAAAACATCATCACTCAACTACAACACTGCACAAATATATAAACTCTATTTATGGCACAAATTTAAATTATATAATCCTGAATTAGCCTTGTAACTCTTATAACAAAATATATGGTTTTATGGATTACATAACATATCTCAAGAAATAAACCTTAATGGAAACATCAGCACTGTTGAAGTAGGTGTTACATTTAGATATCTCTCATCATGACAAATTTTATGCAAGTATAATCACATAATGAATAAGAATTTATCTGTCAGATATAAGAATCCAATATAAAGTGGCCTAAGCTCACTTTAGCTTGTCAAATCAACCAAGAGTAAACATCACGGAGATGACTGATTGGTATAATATTTAAAAAAGGAAAAAAATCAAAAACATTAACAAAAGAAGTGAAAAAGGAAACAGTTTATTGTCAAATTCCAAATAAATGTTGTTGATACAGGCTAGTTCAGTGTTTTGCAGTAACTCATTTATTAATAGTTTGAAAAAATCACTACTCTAAATAAGTAATAGGTAATCAAAATTAATTTAACATCTTTCTGATGTTTTGTCTTGAAATTCCAAATCCTTTGCATTGCTTCTGAAATTCTTTAAGCTAGGCTTAAGATTTAGCTGGATTACACTGAACACAAATGATAAAGCTTATTCTGGGTGGTTTAAATATACAACTCATACTGGACATTGATCCCTTTCAGCCTGGTTAACAGATTTATACCGCAAATACCTTTTTTAACAGATTAATAGCGCAAATTATTTCTCAGTATTGTTTTTCTTTTCTTAATTCATAAATAATTTTGGACATTTTGGACAAACTACTTAATAATGCAAAAGTATATACTTCAGAGTTTTAGCATCACACTGTAATTTCCAAAATGCTGTTGCTCTTCACTAGAGATAGTTAAAGATGGGGTTCAAATTTCACAGCTTAATCTCTACACCCACAGAATTATCAGTATAATTAACAATATTCAGAATTTTTCTTTTTATGTAAGAAATTAATTCTAGAAATTAACTTAACACAACTATTATAACTTTCAGACTGACAAATTAGTGTTATCTCATTATGAATAACTAGGCAGTTCTCTGTGTTCAGTAACTAATTAGCTAAGTTCACTTACTGTGATTTTACAATGGATGAAAATAGGATCCAAAGTCTGTAACTAATGTAGAAGTAAATTGATTCATGAGAAAAAGAAATCTGAAAACTTGAATGTTGCACTCTTTGTTCAATTTATTCATCACGTACAATGCTCAAAATTATAAACAAAAGAAACAGAACAAATATAGTTAGGCTAAAATAGTTATTTCCAAAACACTGATCTGAAATAACTGGACACACAGACACATAAAATAGTAATATAAAGAAAGAAATGCACAACTAATCAGAGACTGGGGTGCATTATCTCCCTTACCGGCAATATTACACAACAATCTATGATGCAGCCTGAACTGCATTTTTGTCATAAGAACTCTAGTAGAAACTACCTATCCCTCCCTTACACAAAAAAGTAATTAAAATTTAACTGATCAGTTTTTCTCAACTCCTTTTTTTTAAACTGTACAGTAAATTAATATTCACCAATTCTGAAATGGAAGAGAGAATTTAAAAATGAACCAAACTGAAAGACAACATATTGTTAAATCTTCAATAAATTTAAATAAGAGGAAACATACAAACATAAAATATTGTTAGCTCTTAATTTTTAAGTAACAAGACATGTATTTAGCTAATTGAGTCCTGTAGTCCAGTGACATTGTCATCAACTTCAGTGATATCCATTTACTGCAGTATTATTATAAATTTAGAAATGTTTAATTAAAAATATGATTGTTAAAATTAATAAAATAATACTGTTAGAATGTATTTATTGATTCAATCCAAAAAAATGATCATTGCAAAATATATATTGCATGGATATTTAATGTGGATTATCCTCTAAATTATGCAGTTACTGAATTTTTTTTCAAAACATACTCATGTACATAAAAATATTTTCTATTTGTTTTTGTTTACAAAACCGCAGAGATAACTAATCAATACTGAAAGTGTATCTGTGAATATTGAAGTGAAAAATACTGATTTGTGACAATTTTGAAGCAGGTAGGCTTTCTCTCAAGCAATCTTCTCATCTCTGGAGAAAGTGATATTTTCTTTCTTGACCTGTGAGATTTCTTTATTTAAGTTAGCAAATAGTGTCTAAAATTCATTATCTATTTATTTTGGCCTAATATGGTTTAGTGGCATCATATGAAATTTCCAAGACAACAGCAACAGCCAAGACCATAATATTGGTGAAACTAATTCTGCCAACAGTGTGTTATAATATCATCAGTTAAGAAACAAAATGCAAGTGAAATTACCAATTCCATCCCTTTAAGCAACTCATTAGTGTCATGATACACTGACAAAATGGCTAATGATGTAATAGCCAATTGACAAGTGGAGCAGTTTATCAATCAGTTTTCTGTCATATTAACTTAATTACTAAAACAAAAAATTAAAACAACTTTAATATTAATGAATGAACCGTAAAAATAATATTTGTCAGAGTAAGCTTAATAGCTGTAAAAACAAGAAACTTAGTGTGAACTCTGTTTATGTCCATTAGGATTTCCAGTCATGACATCTAATATCTAAAGTAAAAGTGAGTCTTCACCATTCTTTTTTTTTTTTAATTGAAAAAAATGTACTATTGGTCTCTTAATATATATTATTTTTCAAATAAAACTATGTTCAATGGTCTGTCCAGTAATATTTATTTACTATTGAACAGTTAAATATTAAAACAAATCATCTAAGTTTAACAACAGAATTGTAAAGTTAATGTTAAATTGTCTTATTATTAATATTTCAATTCAGTGTCTTTAATGTGCAGAACAATTGAGCATTTCTATTCCTAACAATACTATTACCTTAGATTTTAAATATTAAAAGACTATCTCCAATACCTCAACAAAATCATGTTGCATCCATTGCAGATGTTTTAGATTTTAGATAGCTATTGTACTGTTGTGGAATGCTCTTAAAAATGTTGATTTTCCTACGAATTTGTTTTGGAGTTTCTTGGTAATAATTCTTTGGGTCTCTTGCCATTGCCTGCAAAAACAGAATAAATTATCATAATGTTAAATAAATAAAAAAATGTATTTTAAACTAAATAAATTTCATATGCTTCAGTCACTTAATGCTTTAGAACTCTCTTTAACCTAGCCTAAATTGAAAAATAGCAAAAAATGTATTTATATGTTGTTCTGTGAATACGAATTTCATTTTTATCATCATCAATTAGATTGAATTGTAGATACAAGACTTTGGAGACTATTTGAGGATGAATACTTATTTAAAATAATAAACTAAATGGCTGCATATATCAAAGTAAGATCCATGTAACATGTCATGATAACTGCATCCCAAACACTATTAGACATACAAATAAAAATGGAAAGATTTATGTATTTATATATTTGACAGAGGGACTGAAAACATGTGGATGTCATTGAATGGGTTAGTTGAGAGACGTGGCACATCAGTGGAACATAAGATAACGAGATGACATTGTGTAACTTGGAAACTACATAAAGGGAAACAAATCTAGAGAAAGACTAGCAAGATGATGGATGGAGAAAGAGAATGAATGAAAGGATAGTATAAGACAGGAAATAACCACTAATTTTGTCCAAAATGAGGATGCTGTAACTGCTTAGTGATGAATAATAATAAAAATATATACTAAAGGAGTTATTTTACATACTTTGTAATCTTCACCATAATGATTCATCATGTATATACAAAATTTAGCATCAGGATCAGAAAGTCGAAATGTTCGTTCACGGGGAAGGTTAGCTTCATTTTCTAATTCTGAAAAAAATTAAAATTAAAAATATGAATATTTCATAAACAGAATCAGAAACAGGTCACCTAAAATGTAATTTTTTTATTTACAGACATACATACACACACACACAGGCTTTACTTATCTGATTAAATTGATAAAAAGTAAACATTTTCAGATTTCCAAATATCACATAACAATTAATATGGCTAATTCAACTTCAATAAAAAATTAAATAATAATAATAAATATATAAACATAAGGAACACCATCTTTGCTTCTATACAATGCCCATTACAAATGTTAAATGCAAATCAGTTTAAATTTATTATAACTGATCAAAATACTGTTTTCAATATACTTACGGTCACAAACAAATGCCTTATCTCCTTTTTTGGATGTTTCATCTGAATTCATAATATTAATAGCTTCTGTCAAAGACTGCACCACTGTGTATCTGTCCTGCAACAACAAGTAATCATACAAATTTTATAGCAAATAAAACAATTCTTAGTACAATTACTGTAAAATTAGAGTAAAAAATTAATTTTGAATGAAATGTCCTTAAATATATTTAAAATTATTATTATTCATACAGAAAAATATAAGCATTATTTCAGTGTTATTTTTATTGTATTTTTTTATAAGTTTAGATCAGTTATTTGAACGTGAGGTGTACACCCTACATGGGGGTGGCAATTTGAAAGTGATAATATGACCAAACTTCCTGTTACACTTTGTCTACACATTATCATGTATCTGGCAGCTTGTCTACATTTGGAACCTTATTTTTAGCTTTGTTTAATTAAAGGATTTATATTACAGTAATTACACTTTTACAAAAATCAGTTCATTTTTATGCCAAAGGGGGTCACAAACATTTTTTAAATGTTGAGTGGGGCATGGAGCAAAAAAGGTTGGGAACCATTGGTTTAGACTTTCTAAAATTATGTATAAAATTTTAATAATTTATATTTAACATATTTCAAACATTTTTGACAAATTAACCATTTTACTCTCAATCAGCACTATTTCTGTTTTATAATTTTATAACAAATGGAACATTGTTCGAAAAATGAATTTGAAATGGCACTCTGTTTTGTGTGACACATTAAACAAGAAATTTTACATGCAGTACATGAAGGTAGGATATAATTCAACTTCATTATTTTTGGTGGAAAAACCATTATTATAATCATTTTGGTTTTATTACATATTGAATCTATTTAGTTTCTCAGGAGTAATACCTAGCTGAAAACTATACAGCCTACTCTTAACGTATTTTAGTTTTATGCACTTTGCTCAGGAATAAAAGTATTGTATTACAGGAATTAATTCTTACTGTTCTTATATGTAACTTAAAAAAAGATGATACCTGAAGATTGTGTAATTCAGATAAACAGTTATAACTTCTTGATTTTTGTAAAATTCTAAATTAAAGCTGGACTATGTTATCAATAATAAACTGCAAAACAGTCAGCCTGGGGTAGAAATAGGTGACAATAATCAGATTGCTTACATGATTACATTGTCACAAATACAGCAGGTGCACCTTTTCTGGGATGAATTACCATAGAATCTTGTCTACAGATTTCCTTCAAACTTCATCAAATTGAAATTGAATGTGTATGCTTTCTTCAGATTATCATTATGAAAAAATTATTTTGATACATATCTTCAGGTGAAATTCAGACGTTGTTTAGTTAAAAAACTGAAAAACTGTTTGAATGAATTATGAAGTTAGGAAAATCATTTTTTTTCCAAAAAGGAACAAAGTATGCAAACTGATTACATCTGAGTCTGTACAGCTATTATTGAAGCAAAATTACAACAGAAGAGAAAATTTTGTGGAACAATGTTTGGATCGGGTATAACTTTCAGATTTTTTTGCATCAACTTTGTTTAAACAGGAACATTCATAAATCATATTTACTTTTGCTTTTGGAATCCTGATCGTCTGGTTCGGATCCAGGGACAAACCCATATCTCTCATATTCTCTTTAAGAGATTTTTTCCTGTCATAAGCCCTTCTAATTTCATCACTGAAAATAAATAAATCAGTATAAATACAATTTCTTATGAAAGTATAATAATGATAATAATAAATATATATATTTTTAAATGTTAAATATTTGAATACTATGGGTTATTAACATTGTTTTAAATATCATAAATTTTAAATATAAGACTAATAGTCACAGTAAAAACAATACACTTTACAAAGACTTTAATTCATTTGAGTTTCCATTTTGTCATTATTCTTACATATTTTCCAAAACAAATATCATGACACTCTATATATTCAGCTTCATCTTCGTTTCTCGTGATTTATGATAAAAAACAACAACAGAGAATCAATACTGTTTTAACACATCAGTAACTATGTGGTAATATTCCAGTTTCAGATAATATTTTCTTTCTGATGTTCATTATGAAGATGGTTCTTAGCAAGTCAGATTTTAATTAATTTTTGGAAATATATATTATAAATGTAAATTAATGCTAATTTATGTTATTAATTAACTTGAAAAAGAAGTTGGGAAAAACCCTAAAAATGTAAAGGCCTTTACAACTGACCAGTTTTCAGAAATGTTTTTTTTGTATACTGGTTTATTTTCTAAGGTGTTCTTGGGAAATACATAATTAAGGCTAAAGTATATTTAAGCTAATTAGTGCAATTAATTAAAATTCATGAGTGTTGCCAAATGACACAGATTATGAAACAAAAATACTTTTAAATTTTATTCTGATAAAAATTTTAAACTTTTTTCATATCAGTTCTCTTTCTAATGTATATAATGTTTTAGCACTTCAGCCATTTGGTTTGCACAAGAAGATAGCAGTAGGAATACTGCCTCAAACTGTTCAGCTGACAATGAGGCAATGCCAATACCAGGGACATTCAATTTAAAAGACACTCCAAGTCATGACAGACTCCTATCTATTGTTGAAAATAATGCCAAAATTTAAATTTGATTGGATATGCCACAAAGCCTAAAACAGAACATTTGCTTTCTTTTGGTTAATTTCAAAAATATTAAATGACATGTCCAGAAACATTTCATACAACAACAAATATTGTTTTTAAATTATTAATTTTAAAAAGGCAGTGCTTATGAGTTTTCTGACAGTTGTTGATGGTGTTTAGGTGGGCCCTATCAGCAATTATAATTGACATAAAAATTTGTATATAAAAATCAATGTTATAAGCGATGAAACCAAGTTATCCTGAAAATATATATATGCCTTTGATGTTCATAATAATGATGATAATCCCAGTCAGAAGTAACTACCTCCATAAACTTGAAACTAAAAGAAACAATTATGCGTTTACAGGATCTTCAAAAACTATGATAACACAATTTTGAAGTTGTGCCTTTAGAATATGTTAAACATAGATATTATCTATGTTTTACTCTTTGTTTTGGTCTTTATTAACAAACAAAAAAACCTCTAGGTGAGCAACTGTCCTATACTTTATTGGTGAGCAATTGTGACTATAGACAGTATAGTAGTATACGGTATTTAATAACTATTATCATGTATGCAGTATTACAATTTACAGTATTAGTCTACAGTCCTGTGACAGTGTGAGCAAGTGCCATATAATCCGTGTTTTTTTTTATGGGTCATGAAAACTGTTATTTTTAAGCTTGTTATCAAATACCAGTGTATTTTAGGAGTTTTCTTCGTTTTCAGCCACATCTTCTTACGATCTTTGTTATAATTAAATTTTTTCCTCCTGTGCTGTTTCCTAGGTTTGCCCATTTTTCCCAGGTGCAATGACCATGCGTTTGCTATACAACCGGATATCCTATCTTTACCAATTTCCTGCATCCAATTTCCTCCCCCCAAAAAACAACAACGGCGTATATGCACCAGATAACGTTATACATACGTTAATTACCTATATAAAAAAAATTCAGTTTTTAATAAATAACTATGTTTCTCCTTCTTCTTCTTCTTATCATTATTATTATTATTATTATTTTATAAATTAATTCCGCTCATTTTCATCGAAAACTTAAATTAGTTGGTGAATGAATTAATATTTGACAAAGTCAAACAAATTATTTTTTTAATTGTTTCTTGTTAGTAAACGTTTCAAGATTCTCCTTGTGGAAGAACGTGATAAAGTTTTTAAAATATATAGAAAAGAATAAAAAAAGAAAAAGAAATTAATATATTTATTATTATAGAATGAACAACGAAAGGGAATTATTATTATTATTATTATTATTATTATTATTATTATTTTATTTTATAAACAAAAAAATATCTATGTTTAAGTTTGTGTACAGTATATAATTTCTTTTTCAACGTTAGTGAAAAGCTAACGTTTTTAATGGAGGAAATTACCCCAAACTACATAAATGTTGGAGCCCTAGCCGAGAGGCCGAAAAGTATCAACAAGAAATAGAATCATGGTTACTTCTACACCAGCAAAGGTTGATTTGGCTGTTAATGAGGAGCCGGAGTTTGCATATTTGCCACCTCCGAAACCAGATGCGTCTATGTACAGACAGGAGGGAGTGAAGGAAAAGCTCATTAGGAAAACGAAGCAAAATCCGTTTGTTCTTTTGGGTAAGTTGTGTATTGCCGTCACTATCACATTGATGATTGTCATTCACTCGTTGGGTATCTGGCATTGAAACGTGACTTCAAGTTTAAATCACAAAATAAAATGTTGGTGACATTATATTAATACATTTTATTTTTTTTAAATAAACTGTTGACTATTATTGTTGGCCTTTATTTAATAATGTGACGAAGAGGATAATTATTATAAAGGGAAGGTGAACACGACACTGGCCCAGTGGCCTAATTAGAATTTAGAAACGTTAATCTCCGTTCTCAGGTTCTGTCACTCAGTGGACGGAATAAAATTATATTTAAAGTCATACGAATTCATCATATTGCTGTGAATACAAAGTTTACACGTGTATGACATCTTTTTATTTATGCTGATTACTCGGAATATGCCATTTTGATATTGTTGTTAACTTCCAAGTTCAGATAAAGCGTCAAACGATGCGTTGAAGTTGAACCATTAAAATTATTAAATATATTCATACCGAAACGAATTTTAATTTTTACAGTGCTGAACAAAATGGAATAAATAATTAGCTTTTATTATTATTATTATTATTATTATTTTAATATATTTATTTATTTGATTTTGAAATTTTATTTCTACCTGATTTAGTTTAAAATAATGACAATACTGTGAATACAGTGAAAAAGTTAACTACAAGATGAGTTTTTTTATGTTGTGGATTGTCAGCTTGCCAGATTCTATAATTGAAAATACAGGATATTTATATGCAGTGGATATTCTGCCATTAACCAATTTTGTGTTCATACGTGTACTTAGCTGCGAATTCTGGTATGGTATGTGCAGTTATGTCATTTTTGTAATTTGACTATTTTGCTAAAGCATCCAACCAGCAAGCTTTTTGTTTGCTGTTTTACTGTAAACATACCTATACTACTAACTGCGGGCTAAACAACACACAAGCTATTTTACTGTGAAAAATGTTGCTTTAGATGCTGGTAGTGTGTTGTTGTATAAGCAGTCTCTGTTGAGTTCGTTATCAACCACTTATAAGGACACTGCTCAAATGCAGCACATTTGATGTTTTCTTTTCTTTTAATGTTAAATAGTTAATGTCAGTCTGACCATAAGCAAACATCTAAAAATAGTCACAACTCAAATTTGACACACACACACACACACACACACACATGCAGAAGGATTTATTGATTAATAAAACAGCATACAGCAGTTCTCTGAAGATTGTCTACAATCGTGTATTACTTAAAGAAGATCTATATTGTGTACAAAGACAGACAACATATTTCATTCCACTTAATTGATCTATGACCCATTATTCAGTTTTTACCAAATAAAACAATAGTTTGACCATTCCAGCATCTAAAAATTTGAAGGCTAATTTCTAGTAAATAAGTCTGTCATTGCATAACAGCTTTGAGAATAAGAGGTTTTTGAGATGTGGTCATTTGCATTTTTGAACTATAAATCATAGCACTTGATAGGTAACATTTTAATTAAATTAGGCTATTTATTTTTCCTTGGTCTCTAGAAGAGAAACATTTAACAATTTAATAAAAATGAGTTTCTGTCATAAAAATAAACACAAAAAGAAAAAAAGAAATAATAATGTCAGACAGTATTTTATCTGAATTTGGCATTTGCTCATTTTCTGTATGATATTGCTAAAATGGTTAATTATAGGCAGTCAGCCAAATACCTATGACAATGCTATGGATAGTGCTCTGATATTTTTTTACTTTAATATTTAAACTCAGATTACATTTTTACCTGCAAGTTGGATCAGACACACGTTCTGTGCATCATTAAATAAAACATTTCTATGTTTCTTTTTGCATTTGTTATTTTCCTAACTCATTGTTCAGAGGTCATGAGTAATGTCTAAACATAAAATGATATAGATATATATATTTTTAAAGAGCCACAATCTTGGAAAACATATTTGACTATTGTTTGTACTCATCTATTACATTTATAATATATGAAGTCTACAGAATTTTATGCTACTCTGATGAACAGTTTTTATTATATTTACAGTAATCAGTTGCACTTAGTCACTACCTTGAAAAATAAAATATAAAAAACCCCAAGCATCAAGCTGTTACGCAACATGGTTTGATATCATATAAGGTTACTGCAAAGTACTGAGCAATGGTCAGTGAATACTACTAACTTTACCAAGAAAGTAAATGATTTTTTTTTCACTGTAACAGATAATTTTGTTTGTTTTTATTATACAGAAGCAACAGCAAGGCAATTTATAAGTGTAAAATAATGTGTTAATGTAGTTCCATCGATGCAGATCCAAAAAAAGAAATTCTTAGAATATAGCACTGAAAATTTCAGTTTCCATTCATGTAACTAAAATATCTATTTCTCTAATAATATTATACTCTATTTTTACTTTTCTTTATGTTTTTCTTTTCCTTCTTTGCAATAAATTTCAGTATCAGAATCCATGTGTTATTTAGAACTTTTCATAATTTTATGTATTTTCTTTGTAGGTGTTGCTTTCACAACCTATGCTCTGTCTATGGGAATTTATCAGCTGAAGACGGGCAATAGGGTGGTGTCTCAAAAAATGATGCGGTTGAGATTGGTAGCACAAGGTGCTACAGTTTTTGCTGTGTTAGGTGGTGTGTTTTTTTACGGAGCTAAAAAAGCCCACAATGACCAGTATAGAAAAAAAAGTGATTGACTGTAACACGAGCTGTACATTAATGTATTTACGTATGTTTTAATGATTTGTTTGCTCCTAACACATGCATAGAACATGTACAGTGAAGCAGGATTTTTTTTTGTTTTGTTATCTTTTTTAGAGTATTTTTTAATGATGATTTTTTATAATGTCAGCTTGAAATGATGTCAGTTTGTTTTTTCAATTCTAAGGCTCAGTTTTTCAGAAGATATTTTTCATAGCAAATATCCATCATAATAATGATAAAACCGTTTACATGCATTAACAGATCATTAGAGCTTACTACTAATTTGTTTATCAAACTAATTCATTTTCTGTACATAAATAAAAATGAAATTATTGAGGATCTACTTTGACCACCAAAGAGAAGTTAGTTGTAGTGAAGTGTTACCTGTGAAACACTTGTATTCTTAATTCTGTGTTTGAGGACAATCTCCATATGACACTGACAGAATGTGTTTATTTTTTTTATATATATGGGTATTTGTAAAATTATTTTAACATGGTTTGCCCATAAATTCATATACTGTCAATATCTATAGTGCTAGGGTAAATCAATAAAGTTGTATTTTGATGACAAATCTGGTGTGGAATGACCATTAATATATTGTAATAAGCAATTAGAAACACAAATATTATAATTTTCTTTCTGAAATATGTGCAGATGTACAGTGAAATGAATGTATCATTAAAAGTACAAGATAGATGAACAATTAAAAGATATTGAAATGATTTGTTTGTTTTATATGATAAAAACAATTAATGTTGTGAAAATTAATATGGTGTATCCTTGAACAGGTCAGCCGATTTTTTAAGTAATGGAATAAATAATATATTTGTAAGATAGATGTGGCAGAACAAATTTTGTATTTTTTTTTTTTTTTTTTTTATCTTAACATTATTATTATTATTATTAAATAAACCTTTTTTTACATTTTAAAATTATTTCTTTCTATATTTGTGGTAGTAGAAATATCCATTGTTTAAGTACATTTTGTACATATTCATGAGATAATAAATTAAAAGTAAAATAAAGGAAACTGCTATTTTACTAACTAGAATGTAAATACTTAATGCAAACAAGCTGTCAGTGTTGTCTTTTTTCATGTGTTGATAGAGTTCATTTTATTAAACATTTCAACATGACTAAACAAAGGCATCATCTGATCTTAGCTAATTTCAGTAACCTAGGAGAGACTGATGTCCAGAAATGAAAAGAATGACATTTGTCTATATAATTATGTAACCTTCATGTTACCGCTACAGTTAACTTTAGTTATTTTTATTTATTCTTTTAGTATATGTAGTTATTTTTAAAAAATAATCTGGTTAGAGCTATCTCAGTGCTACTGTCCTCCCAAATTTGTAGCTTTATACAAAAAGGAACTAATTTGGCAATGGTAGGTACAATAAACAGTTGGTGGAACCATTATTCCTGATGACTCAGCCATCAGAGCTGTAAGTTAATGATTATATATCATTTGCCTGTATATAATATATCACTGACACACAAACGTGTGTGTGTGTCACACTGTCAGTGTGCTCGTGCACATGACATCTGACAACAAAGAAAACAATCAGATTAACTTTTAATAATAACTGTATATTTTATCAATATAATTAGAAAACAAAATATGTTTTTGGAATTGCTAAATTGGTGTTAGCAGTTTATCGTGTAATTTCTTGACAAAATAATCAAGGTCAAATTGCAGACGTTATCTTGGTATTAGGTGCTTTCCCGCAAATCGGAGACAACTAGGCGAGCTACAAAATAGTCTCGGTAACTCAAGACTTCGCTTTGCGTCTTTTTCTTTTCGACAAATATCTTATGAATGTTTTATAAATGTGAAACTCGTACTTCCATGAGTCTTCTTTAATTTTCTGTACTAATAACGGTAAGTATTTGGATACTTGTTTAAATGTGTATCATCCTCAGACCTTGAGGTTGATGTGTTCATAGTATGAGACTATGACATTGCGTCATTCGATTCGTTTGTACTGACACTGACAGCCATTGAATTAATTCGACTCACTGACACTCTTACACTAATAAATGTATCTGTATATAAAATAATGGAATCAAAATGTAGTTTGTCGTATTTTAAAGAAAAACTGCTAATCTAAATAAAGTGTAAGCTCATATTCACAGTATCACTATCAGTATGAGTATCAGTATCGCAATAAACTTTTCCCTTGACCCAAATATACCGCTTTTTTTTCTCTGCTGTTTTTGTTGGTGTGTCAGTAGGTTGCACTTTACTTAAATTTAAAGATGGCTTAGCAATATAATTAGTTTTATAACACGGATATTCTAAACTTAATCTGCTGTTAAAGTTTAAATTTAAAGAAAATGTTCCACTTCCACATGATATATTTTAAAAATACCTTACTGGTGTCATTGGTGACATTTTACAAAATATTTATTTCCATGTCACCTACATATGTGTATGAAATAACATCAACAGTTTAAATCACAAATACATCTAGATAAATGTATAAAAATACACATTTATTCAAGCACAAATTAACACTACAATATTCCTGAATATTTCAGAATCATGAACTATGGAATTAGTTCTGTAGACATGTGATCAGAACATAATGAGTAAGGAATTGTCAGGAGGAGCAGATTCAGACTCTGGGGTATTTTCTCTGCTTCGTAACTTTGACCGATACAATGACGACAACTTCAAGCTGTCAGAAACTCCACCAAGTGGCTTAAATTCTCCACCAAATGGTTCAGTACAAAAAAACAAATTGGCTACACCAGTAGATGAGAAAAAAAATGCAGTTATTGTTCAAAACGCTAGACCAACAGGTTTGTGAAAAGTGTACTAAATTATTATTTTTTATTTACTGTAAATGTTCAACAATTTATATGTATGTATGTTTTATATGTGTGTGTGTGTGTGTGTGTGTGTTGAACATACAAACACACAAACATTTATGCATATTGGAAGTAAACATTTTATGTTGTCAATAAAATATTTAAGAATGTTTTTCCTTGCAGTATTTGTCTTTAGGTTATGCATTTTCAATCCATTTTAATTTATTTTTCATTTTATTTCATTTTTAAATATAATGATATATTATGTTTTTCTTTCAGTCTAATATTATTTTTATTATTATTATTTAAATAATAAATAACATTTTGATAAATATTAGAACAAATCTAGTTAAAACTGTTTTTCAATTCCACACTTTATTTCATAGACAGCTTAACCTTTGCCAGAATCTTTGTTACCATTTTCTAATTCACCTTTTAAGTGAAAACAGATCAAAATCAGTGCATTTCTTTGACTTTTTAAGTAATTATGAAACTTAGACACATTTAGGTTGAAAATTAATATGTGTCTAGTGATTAATGGTTAGAGAAAAGCAGCATGATATTTAGCCATCTGAGCTCTAAAGTAGTACAAAATAATTTATTTTTCTATTGAACTACAAGAACCCTACCACAAAGATCTAATTTCTAAAAGTAGAAAATAATCACCAACTAAATTTGCCAAAAAATCCATCAAAGGACTTTTGACTCTAAACCAGGCAGTAAGGCAACACTATTTTGTGGCCTCTTGGACTGATCTTGTGGCACCACTGTGTGCCAGGCACATCAGTTAGGAATTAGTGCTTTGTTTATAACATTTTTTATTATTGTTAAATGTTTAATGGTCATTCCCCTGAATGAAATGTTGACATTTTCATTTTTCACAGTTGTGGGGTTTTCAATGTTAATACCATCCCTGTTTAATCAAGAAAAGCAAAAGACACCAGCTGATAATGGTGGGATTCATTCTTCTTCCAGTCTGTCAAGACAGCTTATCAAAGAGGAGAATAAGTTATCAACAATGACTCTTGGTGGTGATCAGAAGCCTGTCATTAAACCATCATTACCTCATGACAGCATACAGTCTGCACCTGCACCAAATGCACTAATTAAACTGTATGAGAAAGCTGTAAGTCGAACATCACAGTCTCAGCCTTCATCTCCACAAATTGAAAGAAGACTGGTCAGAAATTCATCAATGGATAATTTTGAGAAGATTATTGGTCTGAAAGGACATGATAAGAAAGAGCTAGTTCGAAGCGGTGACAACCAAGTCACAGAACACTCAAAAACATCAGCATTTGAATCTTCAGGCACAACGTTTCCTATTGCTGAGTCAAGTTTGGAAGCATCTGATACTTCATTGCAGCAGTCATCTAAGTCTCTAGGGTTTGGTCAGTGGCTGTGGGGAAAAGAGTCAAAAATTGTTGTAAAGGATAGGGAGATGAATTTGATTTCACCTACTTCGTTTTGAATTGTTCACTTTTTTTGTGAAAAGAATGGTGAACACTGTTTTTTAATTATAATCTTATTGTTGTTTATTAATTATTTTATTATTTTGTTTTTGTTTAGTTTTTGTCGGAGTTGTTTCATTTTTTTTTTTAAAGGTTGGGGCATTCTTTGAAATAATTATTTAACAGCTTTTTTCATGGTTGTTGTTTATTTGTTAATTCTTTGTTTTGTCAACAATCTCCTAGTAGGGGATTTTAAAAAATATTCTTTTATAAATTCAGGTCTGGAGATTGTATCATGAGACTGGTGATGTAGACTGTCAAGAAGATAAATAAAATAGAACTAATTTTCATACTAATCATTTTAGTTTAAATCATATTAATTGTTATTAACTCGAGGGAAAATAATTTTACCTAGATTTATTTTCTTAAACTTCTTAAAATACTGTCCAGTGTTCAAAACTGATGCATTCATTTAATGATCTTATTGAAAAACAATTATACTAGTTGGTCCTAAATAAGATATTTTGATATATTAAAATTAAATGTATTTTTTCTAAATAAATTATAATATTATGTTAAAAATAAATGTACATTATTCTGTTTGTTGTAAGTGTTTCAATAACCCAGTTGTTCAAAACTTATATGATTAACTTTTAAATCTTAGATAAATTTTGGTTAAATTTTAGGTGTACCTTAGTTAAGTAAAAAAAAAAAAAAATTGTTGACTTTATTATATTGTTATTATCATCATGTGATAGTTAAGCTTCTGGAATTAGACCTCTTGTTCTTTCTGTTATTTTATTTTTTCTTAATGTATTTGTTACAAAGAATTTAGGATGGAATACATATATTTGTACAGAAAATAACTTGGAAATATTTATTTTATTTCTGGTCTTAGTTTTGCATATTTTATTTCATTTTTTTTTTTTAATGTCTTTTTTTTTTAAGTTGTTTCATAAAAATAAATCTCATAATTAATTTTGTATTGTGAACCAAAAGGTTAAATCATATAGTAAAGGCTTATGTAAAACGCACACTAAAGAGAATGGCAAAAGTTTATCTTTATTTAATTTTATTATTGTTTTGTTTCATGTTCTGTATAAAAGCACATGTATATAAAATTTAAACTATTATATTTTTGCTTTAATTATTTGTAGAAAATGCTTCTTTTCAATAATGAAATTTAGATTATTGTTTTCAATATTTTTAAAAATAGTACTGTGTTAAAGCTCATCAACATCATTATTATTATTATTGTTATTTTTTATTTTGTGAAGAATTTCTTTCTACAACAATTGTTGGAACTGCATGTGGAAAATACTATTGAATTCTACAGCATTACATATGTTGCACTAGTTATGAAGCATTGGAAAGTATTTATAGAACTGATTCCAGATGTTGTGGACAGGCATTTTGAACTACTCCTTTTTTCTTTGATAATAAGGAAGAAACAAAATAATGCCTGTTATCTGATTGTATTAAGAAACAAAAGTTTTTGTTTTTAACCAATACAATATGAAGAAAAAATAGGAAAAAAACAATTTGTGCTAATATAGTGTAACAAATATCTGTTGTACTTGACTATTACAGTGAACTAATATCTGTTGTACTTACTGTAAAATATATAATGAGGAAGCAAATATTTGACTATTGCAATAAAAAAACAAAAAAAGCGTAATATGTTGTATTTGATTATAAATAGGAAAGAAATGTGACTACAAGGCTTATTTCTACTGTTTGGCTATATTCTAGAAAGACCAATGTGTCAAAGGACTGACTGAACTATTAAAACAATAAACAGTGTCACTTAGTATTAAAGACTAATAATCTATACAGTGCTGTTAATAAAATACTGTTTTGTTTATCTCTGTTATAATAAATATTTTTTAATATTATTCATACATGTATTTATTTATTTATTTATTTATTTTTGTATGTTTAAAAGCAGTGATCATAAACAGTGGAAAAACTAAAGAATATATGAAAGATAAATCACAGTGTTCATACAGAGAAATTAACTATTTTTCAGGAAGATACTTCCTATCTTTTACTTACTAAATATAATGACAGCTATTTACTAAATAAGTAAAGTTTCATTTTCTTTTTAACACAGCAATTTTGGTTAAAATTGCTATGATATGCTGCTTTATGGAAAAAATAAAAGTTAAATAATATTTTAGTCATCATTTCAGTTAAATATTTAATAACTAAATATATAGTTATTTTTTTTATAAACAGATAAGTTATATTCAGACATCTCAGATATTCTAGATAAAAATATTACCAGTATTGTGTGTTTGCTTGAAATGTAAGTTTATTACAATAATTATTTATTTTTATTTTCATTTGTCCAGTAATTGCCAGAAATCCATCTCTATTACTAGGTTTCTTGACAGTTCAGACATTTAAAGTGAATGGATACTAGTTTAATGTAAAATCAAATGACAAACAACAAAAAATAGTGTCAGATACTTTTTATTTGAGGTATATAAGTATTAAGATATAGTTTAAAATATAGTTTATATCTTAGGTGCAAGTACAAGATAATGCAGCTAACTCACTGGACAGCCAAACTGTTCCATAACAGTTTAAAAAAAAAAAATGCAAATTTTTAGTTAATTAAACTAAATAAACAAGAAAAACTCAAATTTATTAAAAATCATCTTCTTACATATCTCACACATATTTGTAATGTGTAAGTACGTCTTTAATCTGTTACAGTCCTATGCTAATGTTAAGTGATGTTATTACTACTGTCACAGTTTTCTGCTTTGTAATGAAGTAATATAACATAAAATGAACAACTCATTTCAAGTTAGGTGATCAACTTGGAAAATGGCAAAAAAAATATTATATTAAAGATTATCTTAAAAGTTCTTTATTAAATAATGTATGTAAATAGTATAATAAAGTATATCCACATTGAATATCTCTGAATGGATGAAGTGGATCTGAATGCTGTACCCTTAGCTGAAACTGAATAACATGAAATAAAGTGATTAATTTTATATAAAAATTAAATAAAATATAACTTTTAATTATTAACAAAATTAATTGTGAATTAAGAATTTTTATTTCAAATGCAATTTTGTAAAAACTGTTGTAAGAAAAAATATTTCATATTCTTGGTAATAAAAATAAAGAATATTATATGTGTTTTAAAATTTATTGTTTTTGACAATCAGTGGCTACATGCCAGCAGAAAATGCATCTTTAAATAAACATTTTGAGGCAAACAAACAAAAATAAAAAAGGTTTCTTTGATTAATTTTATCTTTAAAAAAAAAAAAGTGTATATTTTTTATGTTTCTGTCATTAAAAAATATTAATGGGAAAAAAATGCTGCACAAGACTATTAAATCTATATAATATATTTTATTCCTACCAGCATATTTCTCACATATGAATCCTAATGGATCGGAACATTTGGCATCATTGAGTCTACCTTCTTGAAACACCTCTGTACAATCTTCCACACCTCTGTAATTGTTAGGTTCACTAGCCCAAACACTAGTTTTAAAAAAATGACAGATGTTTAAAAATATATAAAAAATATTTTTTTTTCAGAAAGGTGAATATTCAGCAGAAATGTATGCAATTAACAGGTAAGTGAACACTTTCTTCAAAGACCCCAACCACTCATAAAAACAAAATAGATAAATAAATGTAGTCAAAAACGGCAGCATTTCCAGAAAACTATATATCAACATAGTCTCTAACATGACTGTGGTGCATATATATATATAACAAAAAGGAAATCACATATCAAAGAATTTATCTAATGCTTATTATATTGCACAAATAAATATTCAGTTTATTATGCATGTGTATGTATGTGCATGCATATGGTGGGTTCCTGTGTTGGTGTCAGATTCTGTATTTTTCAGAATTATCATTAATGATGTGCCAAATAACAGTCGATCAGTAAAGTTATATATAGATATATACATGTATGTATGTATATTTATTGTTACATACATTACTGAAATGCTCGGTTATTAGATATTACATACATCAGTGAGAGAGCCTCTTTGGTGTTGTCCTGTTGTCTGGTGTACTGCCAAAGACCAGGCTCAACCAGTGAAGTTAAAGATGACCACCAGCTGAATGGTGGAAAAGAAATTTTAGAAACTTTCTTCATAATCCATTTCTGAAAAAAATAATGGAAAAAAAAAGAAGAAATATTAAAGTAGACAGAATTCAGAAAAAGTGTGTTGTTTTCATTTAGATTTACCAAAAGAATTATTGTTTATCCACATTCTATTTCTGAAAACAAAATAATTATGATGACAAATTGATGCATATTATGCAAAAAGGAAACATGGTTATAACATCCTTTTTTGTTACACAAACATAAATAAATAAACTTTCTATTAATAGCCTTTTTGTAAGCCTATATTTTTATCATGTGCTTTCCATTATTGTGATTAAGGTATCAACAGTGTTAATGTTGATGAAAACAGTGATTATGATGATGATAATGTTGAAATGCCAAGAATAAAATTCACCTTTTCATCAGAATCAGTGACAGAAAAGAGATAACCAGAGTTATCTCCTGACAGCTTTCTGCATTTATCATTTGATTCAATCCATGTCATCCACTTCTGGCTAAAATAATAGCAGCTTGACTCATGTGTTATCCAATTAGTTGGACATGTTCCTAGTTTTTGATAAACATAAAAGACCCCAAACACTTTATATTCTTGGATGATAAATATTATAATCATAGCAAACTTGAGATACAGTGTACAGAAAAAACAAGTTGATAACCATAATTACTGCTTTTAATTATTGCAATCTCTAAGACTGAAATTTATATAATTTCTTTTCTTTCTTTCTCTGTCCATGTCTTCCTTTTTCTCTCTCTAGCTCTTCATTTACGTGTGCATATTTCAAATTTTCCTTTATTTCTTTTTCTTCTCTCTCTCTCTCTCTCTCTCTCTCTCTCTCTCTCTCTCTCTCTCTCTCTCTCTCTCTCTCTCTCTCTCTCTCTCTCTCTCTCTCTCTCTCTCTGTATATTTGTAAGTATGTTAATCTCTGTTCTGTACCTGTATTTTGCTTTTCACAGATAAAACCTCTCTTTGTGAGATGACAATTGTCATCATAAAATACTCCATCTTGTTGCATAGCAGCACAGCTCGATGTTCCACCAATATTGTGTGGTGAGGAATCCCAGCTCCTTTAATTTGAAAATAAAATAAGTCAAATTAAATGTTCAGCAGTTTGATATGTAATAAGCTATATTGTGACTAGTTGATAGCTGCCTTGTGGCTGAATGTCGAACATTAATAGAATGAAATAGTCATATATATAAAACAAACAAGCAAACAAATAAATAAAGCATACAAAAGACTTGGATCAGCTTTTGTTCCATCTGCCCAGACCCATCCTTTAACATGATCCTTTGTGGCAATGTCATTAAGTCCAATCCAATATCCTCCCCATGCTACAGTACCAGTCTTTGACTGAACATTCAGCCAGTGCTGGAAAAAAAAGAAAAAAAAAAAGAAGTTATTAATACTAATAATAGTAATGCAAATCAATAGTGACAGGGCTATTATTATTATTATTATTATCATTATTATTATATATTTCTATATATCTGTCTATCCATATAAATTTCTAAATGTATATTTAATTAATTATATACAGACAGATATATATACATAGAAACAAACAAACATGCATACTTAATACGTGTATAGGTAGGTAAACAGAGATGGTTAGTTAGAGAGACGAACATATATGATAAGACTGTTATTTTTTTTCAGTCTCCTATTTCTTACCACTTCATCTTTGTTTTCTAGTTTGAGTAAATCACCTCCAAGTGATCTGCAGTAATCTCTTGCTCTCATCCATGAAGACTTGGGTTTATCAAATACAAAGTAACATTTTTGGCCTGCACGGGTCCAGTCACCACAACCAAAATTGACTGGATTTTGTTCTGAAAAAGATTTCTTTGATTTATTATTATTATTATTATAAATAGTGGTGGTGTTAGTAGTAGTAGTAGTAATAGTAGAAGTATTGTTATCATCATTATCATTATTACTGTTATTATCATCATCATCATCATTATTATTAATGATGATTATGATGTTGTAATTGTTATAGTATCAATGTGCACAGCTACTTTGGTATTACAACGTTATTGTTCTGGTTCTAGCAATTGTTGGTCTCTTTAAATTGTAAGGGATCATGAAATTTGCACATGCAAGAAAAGTTCTGTATGAGTATGAATCATAAATATGAAAAGAAAAATTGTATTGTCAACCAAAATGTACTCTCAGTAAGGTTTCATATATTTACGATGTCTCATTAACAGAATGACTGTTTACTCATCAAAACAGTGTAAATAAGTAATCTAAAATTCTGATAAATATAAACAAACACTATATTAAATATGTTCAGAAATCTCAAAACACACACATATACATACATACAACAAACAATATGTACACAAAACACATATGATATAAATTTACTCCTTAGTAATTAATATCAGTTAACAACAATCAAACCTCTTCATTAAAAAAAAAAAAAATTAAAAATGGAACGCACTATTTGCTTGTGGCTTTCTGCAGATAAAAGCATTTTGCTGTCTGCAGTCTCTGTCAGAAAACACTCCCTCATCAAGAAGTACACCACAGTTTTCCATTCCAGCCAAGTTGTCTGGCTCTCTGGTCCAGTTGCTTTTAATACAGTAAATCAGTGTTATCGGATCAATAGGTGATTTTATAAACTTAAATCCAGAACAATATATTTAGAATTAACTAGTTTTAAAAAGCATATATGTACTGAGGTGGCTATTTTTATTTTTCTGAAGTTGTTTCTGTACAAAGACTTTTTTAAAATTATTACAATCATTTTTTTTTTCTTAATGAAATGATACAGAGATATCCATTTGTACAGTTTACTTTTATAGAAACAACATCAAGCATAATAAATTATTATTTAGAAATCATATATTGATTTGTACAAAAATAGTAATGATAAAAATAAGAGAGAAGAAATAACATCATTTTTTTCATACAAAAGAAAAGGTTGAGGAATGTGAATATAGCATCGTAGATATAAAATGTATAAAATAGGAAGGTGCATGCATTTGGTACACCATTTACTGAATTAAGATATTCACTACTATTGCTCATCTAAAAATCACTCAAATGTTTCAGTCTAATCATCATCTTAATAACATTTAGGTGCCTAACTTCTCTTTGTAATCTATATTTAATTAGAGCTTTACTTACACAAACACTGTGGTTGAAGTTGGGTTATGGTCCCACACATAAGTTCCTTCCATCTGTCTGTCATTAAGTCCTGTCCAGTACTTCATTGGTGACTTCACACTCCATGTTTGAAAGAGACTTTTGGTCCAAAATATCTGAATTAATGAATGCAAGATTTTTATTTAAGTTTTTATAAATGTAAATTTGTATTTTCTTTTTTTCTTTTCCTAATGTTGATACTGGAAAATTATTGTTGCTAAATGTAACTAATTTTAGAATCAACAAATGAGAAGTATTTCAGAATAAATATAAAAAAATAATAAGAGACAGAGAAAAAGAACTAATAACTACTGAGAACTTCAATATTTATGAATAACTGTAAAGGAAATGTAATTATGTAAAACAAACTGCATCTTGCAGACTGTTGATTGTCAACAAGTATGGTGCTGGGGCTCCTGGAACACTTTGCATTCCTGTGCATTTTGCTTTTGCAGTATCCCACGTGACCAGCTGGGTGGGGTCAGTGACATTGCTGACATAAAAACAGTCAACAGCATTCGTTCCTTGCAGCCAATACATTGGACAAGCTCCATCTGGAAATAATAATAATAATAATAATAATAATAATAATAATAATAATAATAATACACATCATCTCTTATTAATTTCTTTTCTGGGTTAACTTATATAACGAATGATTTAGTGTAAACAAACTTTATTCCATAGAGAAAAATTATTTAAACTATTGTATAAAACAACCTGTACACTGAGGGTCTGCACTCATTATGAAATATAAATAGATTTCATGTATAGACTTTGAACCAATTCTCAAGTTTCCCTCTTTATTCCAAAACCAAATGTTTTTGTATCTGAAAAGGATGCTGCACTTATATTAGTGAGGGTGTGTGTGTGTTCTGAAAAGGATTTTTTTTTTAAACATAAACATTATATTTTGTTTTTAAATGTGAATAAACAAATCCATAAAAATCATACTGGAAGGAAGTGTAAGTTTACAAATGTAGCCAAGTTTTCTTGAACAAGGTTCATCACTGAACGTTGCCTGTATGTTGATAGCACAACAATCCTCGTCATTGGCATTGTCTGGTTCAACATTCCATTTCCTGGATTTCAATATACAAAAACAATAACTATCATTAAAATATGTAGGGTGTAGGTTATTGTATTATGTTTTAAATGGATAAAATATATAGAAATTAATTTTAGTAAACACTGTGTATATGAGAGAGAGAGAGAGAGAGAGAGAGAGAGAGAGAGAGAGAGAGAGAGAGAGAGAGAGAGAGAGAGAGAGAGAGAGATATCTATTATTTAACTTACACAGTATTATCTGTCGGATATTCGTCTGTACCCCACAACCAGGTTCCAGTTCCTATATCAATGGAACCAGATGGGTCAACATCATTGAGAGCTGTCCAGTAAGCTGAGGCAGGGTAGTATTTGAAATAACTCTTGATGAATGACTGCATAATATTGAATTAATGTTGGCATTTATATAAATTATGACAATGGGAATCTTATTAAATTTTAATAATGTAAGAACAAATGAATGTTGTATATAAGATAAATAAGATAATTATGGATGAATGTTATAATGAGAATGAACTAACATTGGAGGAAAGAGACATTTTTAAGTTATTAAAAAAAAAAAAAAAACATTATAAAAGAGAAAAATTGACTGAATAAAAAATAAAGCAAAGAATAGATTAAAAGAAAGGAAAAATGAAAAGTGAAAGAAGGAAAAACAGAAGAATAAAAAAAAGAATTAAGAAAAATGTTTCCAAGATATAAACAAAATAATGAAAGTACTGAGGGTCGTTGCTATACGTTTCCCAAATTCATCAGCAACCAGTAAGGGACAGTATTTCAGTTCATGTCGTCAGTGTTTTGCAAATGAAGGTAGTCTACTTCATGGTTGTTTCTGTTTTTGTTTTCCTTTATTAACTATATATTTATTTTTATAGTTTATATTATAATTATAAAGTAAGATGTATATTACAGATTTATTATTGTTTCTAGGTACAACAGTTTATTTATGTAACCTAAGAGGTGAAAATATGATGCGTCTTCACCTATCTACATTTTTTACACTAATTCCTTTTTATATATCGTATCGTTATTTGTCGTATATTCTTGGTACCCAGTGAGGACGTATGTCGAGGACCCATGTTAAGAATGAAACTGAACAGAATAAAAATGGCTAAAATTAATTATAATATTCTTACTGCTTCCTTAGCTGATTCAATTCGTACTAGCTGCCCCAGTCGCAGATGACATTCATCGTTTGCTTCAGTCCACGTAACAGTTTGGTTGTTGCCATAGTAGTAGCAGTATGTGTCACTAGCAATCCAAGGAGGATGACATCCACCTTGATCAGCACATGTCAGGCCTAAAGAAAGTTTATTATAATGGTTTTGTAATGATTTAGAATGTATATTATGTTTATTTTATTTTTTTTAAAAATTCTATTATTTTAGCTACGTGACAAAATGGTACTTTTCACAATTATCGAGTTTGTGCTAGAGCTTGTTTCAGATGATGTGCATGGCCTCCTGAATTAGTGTTATAGTCAAGGCCAGACTTCCCATATACGCTAGAGCCTTGGGCGGCAGTTTATGAAAATTGTTACTGGCCAGTGTTGCCAACTGTGCGCCTTTTGCGCACTACTGGGCACTTTTTAGGAGATTGTGTGTTAAATTATCGAATTGTGTGCTTGGTTAAAATTTGGGCTCTTTTGACCTAATTTAGTTAAATTATTATGACTAAGAATAAATACCTACTGAACAGAAACTTTGTAAAAATACTGATACTTTTTGAGGTGTGCACTTTTTCAGTAAGAATTTGTGCGCTTTTCCATGAGTTATAAAAAAATAATATATTTCATATTATATTGTAAACAAAGTGGGAAGGATGAAGTGGGCTTGAAAAGGGGGCGTTAAAATTTCTATAGCCTATGGAACTACTCACCACAGTTGTGTATTGTCAATTTTCTTTATGGTTGTAATTTTAAAATGTTTATGTCAAATTATTTACGTATTTAGATGCCTTGGTACCAGAAAACTGGAAAATCCAGAAATCCAGAATGTCTTAGGCCCCAAGGAGTCAGGATAATTGGTCTGGTACCTGTAGTAGCTTTACTGTTGTTGTTGTTATTAGCAGTGGTAGAAGTGTTAGATGTAATTGTTATGTTAATAGTTAGTTATCTTAGCTGTCCTGGTGGAGTAGTAGTAATAACTTTACTATATTGAAGAGATTTTATAAAACTGTCAAAACATACTTACTATGTCAACTAATAAATGTTTAAATGTAACAGTGGTGAGATCAAATCGAAGTTCGTGTAATATTAATTATGACTGCATATATATTGTTACCAAAAACAGAAGAATAACGCAAGTTTACTTTCAAACATACACATTCTAAATTATGTATTAATAATGTTGTTCAGTTAGTTTTTATTTTTTGATAATTGTATTAATTAATTTATTTTTTTTATATATAATTCTGCCCATATTTTTGAAAATTTTATTTTAATATGTAAAGTATTTTTAAACATTTAGAAAAATATAATGTGTATGTATGTATGTGTGTTTGTGTGTATGCATGTGTGTGTTTGTGGTACTAAAATTACTATTGCCATTTTCTAATGTATTTTTAAAATCTTTTATTTAAATATTATTGATAATTAATGTAAGAAATAATATTAACCATTAAAATAAACCCAGTAATATAAATTATGTACTTACCTAAAATTGTAGTAAAAATAATAAATAAATAATTTCTAATCATAATGTTAAGATTTCACTAAAAAAAAATTCAGTGTTGTGTTCTACTCCCTCATCAGACATTGACTTTGTACTGTATGATAAACAGTGTTATCATAACTGATTGTCTATCTTCTTAGCATTTCAGTTTTTAATCTATGTATAGCTGACACAGTGTATATCTGTTTGTATGTATGTGTGAATTTAAATAGATTAGTTAAAGGAATTGTACGTTTTTGTTAAATTAATTATATTATATTATATTTATTTGCTTTTTGTTTTAACTGGTGCATGTATAAACGAACTGTTTTTTCTGATTATGCAGAATTTTATGGAGTCGTACCATCAAAAAGGAATATTTTAATCTCACCATCTTTGATTTTACTAAAATATGATCTATATTTTGAACTTGGCATAACTAGCCCAAATCTCAAATATTATGTGCTCAATTGGTCCAGTAGTTTTCGAGATACTGGTTCTAAATTTTTTGCATTTTAATCGCCACATTTGACACCCTGTTATTTTTGGCAACCAATGGGTAGAGTTTTATAAATCTGGTTAAGTTGGAAACCTGATTAGATTCAAAGTATCCATCATTCTGTCCATCTCTCCAGAACAGTGAAGTAGGTGGTCCATGGGGATGCATGAAACAGAAGCTTCAAAGATTAGCAAAATTTAGCTTGCAAATTACTTTTCAAATGCCTCCAGGTTCACAAAAATCGACTAGTTACCATAATAGCCTAAAAACTGGCGGTTATGACCCTTTTTTTGGCAATATGAAAGAATTTGAGGACAAGTATACAAAACAGCTGGTCCGACTGAAATTAATATTTGATATTTGGGCTAATTATGCTACGAGCAACTTAAAAATTTCAGCAAAATTGAAAATATGAAGTTCAACCCTTTGGGTGATTTGACATAAAATGTCCCTGTTTGTCAACACATTCTTTTAGTGTGCAGCCGCACGTTTGTTTGTAAATATTAATTCATTTGTCACTGGCCTCATGCATATATCATCAATGTTATTTATTATTATTATTAAAATTATTATATAAACGCACTATAAATATAATAACCACAAAATCATCGAAAGTATGGTTTATTCCTAAAACACTTATGATATTATTGTGCACTCACGATAAAGAACATTTGTTTATAATACATTACATTGTAATAACCTGTTATATACAACTAACCTTTCAGTTCCTTTATTGTTCCCAATGTAACATTGACTGCATAGTAATAAATTGTTCATAAACACACCCACACCCACGCACACATACGATCAATACTGTAGAAATGTCTCGTTATATTTTTACACATTAATATATTTGCGTTATTTTGTCATACAAAGATGGTTTTATTTTTCAATCAAAGTATACATAAATAATACGGAACTCAATATCCAGCTTATACGCAACGAACCTGCGTTGTTTTGACTCGAATAACCTGTGGATATATAAAAAAGAATAGTTTATAAATATTTCAAACACATGACAGAAATTTTAATTTAAAACTGCATTTAAAAAATAAACTGAAAAATATTTTGCAAGTCCATGTATCAATTTAATTCACAATTTGAAACATGAATGTGCACACACACAATTCGGATTATTATTACTAGTATTGTTTTAATATTTTTTGTAACTTTTGGTTTAACTTTATATAAAAGTAATATCCTTACTTTTAATAAAGGCTTTTCGCTCACACACTACCGCTGTTTTGGCATCACATTTTAAATCATTGTATTGTCCTCCGTAATAAAACACCACACAGTTTTCATTTCCGCCAAAGTTGTTCGGCTCTTTAGCCCAGTTTCTGAATCCCACACCCAAAAAAGAAAAAAAAAAATGTGTTTTAAAATCGGGTATTGAAGTCCATTTGTGAGATAGGTCTATAGGTTTCCGTATCAATTACATTTAATTTTTTAGTGTATATAAAATTTTAATTAAAATGTTGAGAACAATTTACTTATTTTTTCGTTCTATCTACCATTCCAAGTCTTCGACATCTTGTAATTAAATTTTAATAAATTTTAACATCGTTATATAAATTCATTTGACATGTACTTGAAATGCAGCATTAAATTATAATATTACATTAAGCCTGGTGCTGGTTGCTCTGAAATATCAGCATTCAACCACACTCCCTCTGTGGCCATGTCCGTGAGGTCTGTCCACCAGCCGATAGGGGTCGCTTTCAAGGACATCAGCTGTTGCTGAACAAATCGCTTAGTAAACAAATAATAAAATCAAAACTTAACAATAATAAGAAGGTTTTTGTTAGTTTGTTTTTAATTTTTCATAAGTATTTTAGTAATGTACTGTGTCGAGTTGAAGCCTTTAAGGTGAATAAAAATGTGTTCGCAAAAAACACTGACAAAAGAGTTTTAAACGCCGCAGTACAAGTCCATATTAACTGGAAAGGTTATTTGGATTATTATGTAGGCGGCAACATATGTTCTCGCAACATCTATGCCAGTACTGTTCTCGATGTCAGCTGTGTTCATAATCTCGGCCATCCAATAGCCTTCTACAAGCTGGCATAAGTTATGGTAATTTAATGAAGTAACGTGTTTGGTTAGATTCTGTCGTATTACAGCATATGAAATGTGGCATCAATGCTCGATCTATTTTCGATCAAATACGTAGAACGTCGTATATCCTGTTGCATTCTAGAGCTCTCAAATTGATTGTGATAGTTATTATTACTATTATTATTATTATTATTATTATTATTATTATTATTATTATTATATTTATAGGTACGCATTATTATTATATCTTGAAAACAATCGAAAAAAAGAAAAAGAAATAAAAATGTCGTATTTAATACTTTAAGCTTGTAGTTTGATAAAGCATTGTATTACTTCAAAATATATTGCATCATTTTACGTCATATCACATGATGTCATTTTCATCTACTGAACATCAAATTCAGTCGCCTAGATTCAACATAATTTTATAAAATCCAGGAGGGTTCAGTAAGATAAACATTCGACACGAAACATTAACTTCATTATTTTAATCCAGTTTTCAACTAGATATTAAACTTGGTTACCTGTTCATTCTCGTCGCTTATTGCCAACAGAAAAGAGTTTAAATCTGATACTTTTGAGCAGTAATCTCTGGCCTCGAACCACGACATCAAAGATGTGGAGTTCGTGTCACTTATAAAATAACAATTGGTACCGCCCTCGCCTGAAATGTCATTTGAAATCCATCCCGAGGGACAAGGGGCATCTAAAAAAATAAAATGTAGCAGTAAAGTATAGTAGCAGTAGCAGTATTAACACTAGTATGCAGTAGTTGTAGTTATACTAGTGACAGAAGAAATAATGGCGATAGGAACAGGTGTAGTTGTAGTACTAATATTAATAATAATATTATTAATATCAGTATTAATAATAGTAACTAATAGCATTAATCATCAATTTTTTACCAGCTTACTAACTGTTACTATTATATGCAATGAACAGTATTAATCCAAGTCAACAGATTTGTTTTATTTTAATTGCTCTTAATTTAAAGTAATTTGTGTTCTCGCTAAAAGTCTTAAAAGTTATGATTTCATATGGGATGGCATGGATGTATTCATATATAGTCATCAACATTTATGCTACCAGCACGATTCCAAGGTTCAGGTTTTGTCTTATTCCCATGCCAAGAATTCTAAGTGAGTTTTAGTTACTTACTTTCTGATAACATTTCACAAATATAACCGGCTCCAGCAAAACAAGAAGAGTCTATGAATGAGCTGTCTTGATTAATGAATGCGCAGTCTTCCACTCCTTTGAAATCATTTGGTTCACGGCTCCAGGAACTGTAAACAACAAAATGAATTTATTATCATCGGATTCAGTGTGTTAATCATCAATATAATCATCATTAACATATAAATCTCAAATCGTATCAAATTATGATTATAAAATAGTAAACGACATTAAAAAAAGCAGTCCACATTTATTATTATTTAAGTTATTTAACAATAACATCGACGAGAACAATTTGCAACAATAACAACACCAACAACAACAACAACAGAAACAACAATAATAAATTAACAATGATAAATAAAGATCTTACATATATTTTGAATTAAGAGGAGTGCCGTCGTACCATTTCCAGGAATTGATGTTTGGCGCAGTTCTCTGAAGACCTGTCCACACATTATTTAAATCTAACAGTCTTGATTGAAGAACCAACCAAGTCTGAAATAAATTCTACTTTTAATTTATGTCTGTAACACCCACACACCCACAAACACCCCCACACACATACACACTTACACACACACACTTTAAAATATAAAATTTGCCATTTCTCACATAATTATTTGTGAAAGATTAAGAATATAATAATAAAATAAAATAAAAATAAAGTTATCTAGAAGACGGGGATAAGAAAAGAATGTAACAGGAGTGGTGGTTTTGTTCTGTCTCCGATAATAACAACAACAACAACAACAACAACAACAACAAAAATTGAAAGAAAAACAAATTTAAATAATATAAAATAAAATAAAATAAAATAAACAAATAAAAAATAATGGAAAAAAAACCCCTACGAATTTTATCCCAAACAAACGTTAATATTGAAAAGAAGTCGTTAAACAGATATTCATTCTGTAAACTTGTTACAGATAACTGATAAGTCATTGAAACAGACTGACGAATCGTAAAAAAAAAAAAATAATAATCTGATTTTTCTCACATTTTCATCTTCTGATTCCACCTTAATCAAGTTTCCTCCTTCTCTCCTACAAATGGCCTGACCCTGCTTACGTGTCACTGTCACATTTAAATTGAACAGATAACACTTTGGTCCTGCTCTTGTCCATGCACCTGGACAACCATTTTTACTATACAGTAAAGCTGCTTCTGAAAGAAGGGAATCAGAATTTGTTTTAAAAACCATTTCGACACATTTTCATTAATTTTAATATATTCATATTTTTTTATATATATATTAATTTATATAATTTTATATACTGAGTTGAATAAAATAAGAAGCCTTTAGCGTTACCTTATATGCTACGTTTAGCAGCCAATAACTGTTAAAACGGCATCTTGCATTAAAAGCAAAACATTATTTATCAACTTTATAGAATATCAAAATAAAAGTGTTTCAGCTAATTGATAAAATCATGCTTTTTGTCAGACGTGGCTATATTGCTGTATATTATCATCACAAATTTTATCAGCACTTATGACATTATACTGCAGCACAACCACTGGATCTCACTATCTCTTAACTATAGTTGTTTTTTTTTTGCAAAGAGTTTTGCAAAGCATTCAGCATGCTAGCATGTACTTTAAGGTCTTAAAAACCAAATCACAGAATGACTATCCGGCCATTTTTATATCCTTATTAGAGCTATAGAATTCAGTTTTAATTTTATTGAAGTTATTAAATTTATTTAGATAATTTTGGCATTTTTAATAAAATATATAGGAAATGACTGAATTTATATGTACATGAACTGGACATTTTAAGATATAGGAAATTATTAAGTTTACATACATAACGATTAGAACTTATGAAGTAATTAAATTTACACGCACCAGGAATCGCACTTTTAATACATATGAAATGATTGAGCTGACTGCATGGAGCTGTGGATAATAATCCGTTGCTGTGGACAAGTCCACACTGATCTACACTGGTCATACCACCTGGCGAAGAATCCCAGAGTCTAGTAGATAAAACATAACTTCATATAGATAATTAACAGAAAGATATGGAAACACACAAACACACACGCACGCACACACACACACACACACATACATACACACACACACTTCCCCTCCATGTCTGAAATTTATGTAATCATATTATTACAAAGAAAAAAATAAAAAAAAATATTTTAAAGCTTGTGAAAAATTATCAAGCAGTTTTCATAACTTACATAAGAGACATGTCTGCTGGCAGTCCATTAGCCCATACCCAAGATCCTTCATTTTGTCTGTCATTTAAGCCAATCCACCAATAGTAACTGTTCCTTACTGATGCAGCCAGAAAACTGGTCACTGTTTTCTGCATATAAAATGTAAACAGAACAGCCATTTTAAAGTATTCTGATTTAAACATTTTTAAACAACAAAATTTAAAAGCATAGATACATTTGTTTCGGTCACAATAGATAGATAGATATACAGAATAAGATATATAATGTTTGCTAATGATAATTTTCTTTCCTTTGACCCTAGCGATTATCTTTGACTTTAAAGACTTTTAGAGATCGTATTGATCACTCGCTAAGACCTGTGATTTCGGAAACTGACGGAATCAAAAACAACAGCAACAAAACAAAACAAAATAAACAAACAATATTATTTTAATTAAAATCGTTCACGTAGTCTTTTGTTGCCTGTTAGGTTGGTTACTAGACAAAAAATGTCTAAACTGCTAGAAAACGATTTTAAAATTGTAGTTGTTATAAAAACATTTAACATATATGAAGCACCAGAAAACGATTTAACATATCATACTTTACTAATTATCTATCCACTACTAACCAGCTCTGCGACACTGTCAAAACTAACAAGACTCGCTGCTTTGCTGGGTGCATTTTTCTGACACCAGGACAACGAGTCCTGCCAGCCTAGTAGTTGTGTTGGGTCTCCGGTGTCGCTGATGTAGTAACACGATGCAGTCCACTCCTTCCAGCCATCAACACAGCCTACATCACCTTGAGATGCTGTTTTATATATACATATATCGTCTTAGTTTTATTATTATTATTATTATTACTATAAAACCTAGTTAAAATTATTCGAATCCACTATATTATAAAAATAAACTAAATAGCTTCCAGAATCTATAAAATTTAATATTTCCTTTCATTTGATTTAATGAACTATACATACATATATACATGTGTGTGTGTGTGTAAATTTAAAACTGAATTATGAAAGGTATATAAATAAACATATCTGGTTACGTAAGCATTGCTCTGTATACGTGACTGTGTGTATTATTTTGTATATTGTTTGTATAATTCCTACCCTTCTTATATTCACAGATAAATCCTCGCAATTTGGAACAGGTTTCGTCACTAGCGTTACCTGCAAAGTTAATTTCAACACAATTCTCAATGTGTTTCACATCGTCTGGTTCTTTATTCCACTGTCTGAAAAATAGTTTTGATATTTAACATTATTAGAAGAAGAAAAAGAAGAAGAAAAAAGAAGAAAAAGAAATAGAAATATTAACAAAGTAATTTATAATTTTCAATACCAATTAAAGTACCAATCATTAGTCACTTATACGTGACATCGTATAATACAAATTAAACTTGGCTATTGTTTGTGTACAGTTTAAGAGAGTATATGGATTTAAAGTATCTACAGTTAACGAAACTGGGTTATGGTACGTACCTTCATTCATTTTTCGTTTTAAATATACACCACTTCGACAACTGAACGGTATATTTATTAATGTTATTTTGAAGTTAATCATTGTTAAATATGTAACTGAGTTCACACTTCGTTTGTCAGGTAAACATTAGATACAGTTGTTTGGAGTATTACTTTTCTACTGATAAAAGCTTACATTTCACCACTGGTTACAAATTCATCATCACCCCATCTCCAGTGTCCTTTATGATACTGATCGTTGAGATCTGACCACCATCCATCCACTGGCCATTGTCTGGCCAGTTGTGCAAATGTTTTCTAAATACAAATATAAATAATTATCTGTATCAATAATAGATTACAATTAGAAAACAATTTCCAAATAACATACACATAAAAATTAGAACAAATTGTAATGAGATAAATAAATAAATAATAATACAAATAATAATAAAAAATAATAAACAAACAATAAAAAAGAAAGAGAAAATGTAGAATACGTAAGTATATACATTAGTTTAAATGCATGTTAAAATATATATAATTTCTAAAATAAAAAGAAATCTAATCCTCTCACTGATTTTATGTCAAATTTGAGAATAATATAGTTAATTCGATGTGTCGTATTAAATATATTTAAAAATTTAAAATACCTGAATCATTATGTATTTTGTGTATGTGTATGTGTATGTATATTTTTATGTAGGTGTGTGTGCATGTACATGTAACTATTTATGTAAAAACATTTACTGTTACCTCCACACATTATTTGGTAATGTTTGTAAATGGAATTTAAAAAAAAAAGAAAGAAAGAAAATGAAAACTGGTATTTAGTGATATGAAACTGGAAACTGTTGATTTCACCCCATAATCCACTCTTTATTGTAACGCAGTAAGATGTATGTTATAAATCACTTCTCAAAAACAGTGAAGTATACAGAATTTTTTATTTTATTTTTAATCAAACAAATTTTTAAGGTTTCGTGACAAATTGGTGTTACAAAAGCGATGTATCTTACTTTGTCGTCACTTGTTTCAAATCTAAGTAAAGTCGCTGCCTGGGCCTGGCATGTGGCTTTCGCTTCTCGCCATAGTAGTTGGTTAACATTTTCCACCATGATACATCTGTCTTTGAACTGGTACCAGCCTGCAGGACAAGCATCATCCTGAGTGGAAACCCGTACAACCAGATCTACAAGTGAATCGTATTTAAATATATTTACTTAAAGGTTTTAAGGTATTCACTGTACATTTGAAAATGATGAACTTTACTATATATGCAGCAAAAAAGATGCAGAAGGATGTTAGTATATTATACGGATAGAAAGTGGAAGGTGTATAAAACTGTTTTTGGGGCTGTTATGATATATCCTCTCAAAGACACCTAAATAAATTTATGAACCTTTATCGATTCTCATGAGTGTTGCTTCACTTAATCATAACTTTATCAGCACAGACCCACTATTTTGTTAATGCATGTACGGTTCAGGCACAGTCACTTATAGCTAAAATTTAAAAATAAAATCATTCACCGGACAAAACCTGATAACCAAATTAACTCATTGTCCGTAGCCATAAAGTACCTTAAAATAAATGTTAATGGCAGATATCATTTATCACATTTAATAACATTAAAGACTGATAAACATGTACATTACTTACCAGTTAAAAGATACGCAAATCCTAGGTTAATAGTTGTAAATAGCATACTTACATAAATAATGATTAACGGTTTTTGTAACCAATAATTTTCACATCGACTTGACAAAAATCTGTCCTCGTTTTAATCTATTTAGGACATTAAGATAACTGAAATTTTATTCATCATAGATAAGTAACATCATCCATGTACTCTCTTATAGTGTTTAAAAAAAAAAAGAAGAGATATCAAAACAAGTAGCATCTGAGTATGTTACATAAATCGGCTAATCATCTGGATATGCTTCATGCAAAAATTCTCACGGTTTTATACAGTCTGGTTCTAAACACAAATTTTGAAAAAATATATAAACTTCTCATTAACCTTGGGTAAATTTGAGAATTTCATTATCTCAACGTTATTTATAAGATCTGAATCGTTATGATAAAGTAGGCCTGAGATCGTTTATATCAACTATTATTTAAAAATGTATATATGTATGATATATATATGTGTGCATGTCTATGCGTGTGTTTGTGTGTTAATGTGTTTGTGTGCGTGTGTGTGTGTGTGTTTGTAAAACATAAAAATACTCATTTTTCTTTCAAGATTCCGTGAGACAGATATGCCTAGTTCATCAAACTTTAATCTTTTAATTTTTATCTGTTTATAAGGTTACGATTTAAATTTCTTCTATGATGCCTTTGAATAATAGTTATGTACTTGATGTTTAAATGTAAAAAAAAACACAGTATGAAAGAAATCATAGCAGATTGAGTTCACTGTAATCTCTGATACGTATCTTTAAGGACAATAAAGAGAGAGAAAAAAATAAATAAAAATAAACTAACAGTTAATAAAATTTGAGATAATAAGCTCCGAAATTGTTTAATTTTATATAGTAATATTTAATTGTTCAGTCATTTGAAGAACTATTTCAATCTGAGTAATATCAACACCCAACGTTAGCGTTTGATAGTACACAATAACCAGCGTAGATTATACATAGTAATCTCCCTTGTTTAAATATGATAATTTCCCTTGATTAAACGGTCACCTGTCATGGACAGAAATAACATTTAACGAAAGGAAAGCTAGATTTTTAGCTGACAGGTTTTTAGTTTACAATACTAATCATATCGTGTAAAGCAAGTTTATATTAATAATATGAAAATGTTTCGGGCATTAATGGATTTCCATTTTTTTCATCTCCTGTCACTCTGTTGCCTCAGTTGGCTGGTTGGGGTCTGCAGCAATAGAACCACTGAAATAATGAATGTAAAGTAAGTAGTATGTTGTTACAAGCTATATATGTGGACACTCCTTACAACTACAAAATATGAACAAAGTAGTATAATCAAACAATATCTGGATGATATACATTTATGCCGATTTTCTTAAAATAAATATGATTTCAAACGGGGCCTTTTGCAGAGTGCTCTTCAGTTCGTAAATGGATTATCGGAATGCTTATTACTGCTCTGGATTTTGATAGGCTATTTGTCCCAGTTTTATTTGTGTAAATTTTATGTAAGGAAAATACTTAATTAATTAATAAATTTCTAAAGTAAAAAAAATAAAAATAGTGAAACACTTATATATATATAATATTGAAAAATATGTTTAATAAAAGAACAATAACAACCATTAATACATACATACAGTGAGTTTTAAATCATATTTATACAGTGAATAATTATCAGCGAAAAATAGCTTGCTATTCATTGCATCTATTATTTTTGCAGATGTATATTCAACTGTGCTGATGTTGTCAATCCTGATGAAATTTTTGTACTGCAGTTTGAAAGAGAAATGCCAGAGTATCTATGGACATTGTACAGTAGTCAGTTTGGTAAAATACCATTTTCAGATTGGGGACAGAACTCTCCTACAGGAAATAAAAGAAAAGCTGTAGTTATTCAGCCATTAGCTTTAAAAGAACCAGTTCCATATTACTTTGAGGTTTCAGGTGAGTACATTTATTTTTACTTTGTGAGCAGGATTGGATCAAGAATCAGTCAGGACCTGAAGTGATCTGCCATGATAAGTTCTGCTTGGCAAGTCCACTGAATTATTTAGCATCTCATCCAGAGCCTTTTTATCAAGTGTCTTGGTTTGTAATTTCTTGTTTGTTTGAATATGTAGTTAGAAGATCTCTTATTTATTAATTATTTATTATTAAGGTATGTTAAAATAAATCTGTTAATAAATCAACCATTTAACACAGGCATTTAATCAGAGCATATTTTTCTGTTGCATTCTTAACATTAAATTTAAGAGTTAACCTAGGAAGAATGTTATTAGATTTTAAAATATATAATTTAACTAAAATTAAATAATAATAATAATAATAATAATAATAATAATAATATATATATATAATAAGAATATGTTCAATAAATATCTTGTTACATTTTTATTGTTATCTATTTAATGAGACACAATAAAATAGAAATAAATTGTTTTAAGGCCAAGGAAAATATTCTTCCATATCTGGGGTTTATTCATTCACTACAAATTCACCACCAGTCGGAGGGTCATGCACCATTCAGCCTGAGAAAGGCCAAGCTCTTGTCACTAAATTTTCTGTGAATTGTGCCAGATATCATGATCCTCATTTACCTCTAAAATATAGAATCTACCTCAAAACAGTCATATCAGGTATTATGCAAATAATTATTTCTGTGTTGATGTTGATTATTATTACAGGAAAAATTTATAAACAAAATCAGGTATTATTAATGCAATCTTTCAAAATACAAAAAAGAGACATTATAAAGGTAATAAATGGTGAAAATTATTATTTGTTTATTTAAAATGAATTATAACTACATCTTATATAACTGTATATCATTTCATTTTAAATCTGTTAGAGGATTATAAATATTATTTTTTCTTAAGATAAACTAATTTCAGAACAGCTACCATTTTTTCAGATATTTTATTGTATCACGGTTATAAAGATACAGTAAAGACACTCACACTTCCAATGGGCTCAAAGGAAAATAACCACTGGTTAATACTAGAAATTGGAATTTCAGATTCATTAGAAACCAGTACCTTTGCATCTTTATCAGTTCAGGTAATATATGCGAAGGCAGATCCAGGGTTTCAGTAAAGGAGGGTTATGATGATTGTGGGAATAAATGAAAAAGCTTTTAATTATAAACCAAAATTAGAAGAAAAAAAATTTAAATGTTTTTCCTTCTGTTAGAACATAAACAGTTCTTATAGATTTTCTTTTAATTAATGTCTTTTTACCTTCTTTTTTTTATTTTTATTTATTTTGTATCTTCTTTCAAGACTTTTTATTTTATTTTATTTATTTATTTTTTGTTTATCTTAAAAAAACCCTCAAACAAACAAAATAAAACAAAACAAATCAAAACATCAGTTTCTTATAATAAATAAATATTGATTTTTAATATTTAACCCAAATGTACTCATGTGCTGCCATGTAAAAACATCTTTGCTAAGCTGAAGTGTTAGAAATTGGCAAATGATTTTCACTGGGCTTTCTACAGTTTTCTTTATAGATGTTAAATGGGAAACCATCTTCACAAAATTGATGTTTATTGTCATATTTAATTATTAGCTAAAACTATAAGACAAATTATTTGTAAACAAATCAGGTGTTAGAATTTGGAAGTATGCTAAATATACAAAAAGTAATAATAATTTTATACAAGATTAAGGTATAACAGTTGAAGAGATCTTAGTAGTGCCCAGAGATTGAAGGATAGTATTTAGAGAAATGTTAAATAATAAATGCAAATTCTATTTTTCATTGTTAAAAATAAAAAGTAAATACTGTTGCTGTGTTTCAGGTTGATGGAGATGAAGATAATCTTGATTTGTTGGATTCTGCTATAAAAAACTTTCAGTTTGAAAAATCATATTCTCATGAAAAAACACAAGGTTCACAAGATAAAACTCAAACTTTAATAATTTACATCAAATGCTCTTTTGCAGTTAAAGTATTTGATCAGATAGAAGTCTTTAAAGATTTTTATTTAATTTTTTTTCTTCTGCATGTTTTTTGAATTTTGTACCCTTTTATTTTTTAAATTAATTTTTCTTTAAATATTATAAACATAAAAAGTTGTCAAAAACGTATAAACCAGTTTTACTTTGGATACATTTTATTTTATAAAAAACATAAAAAATTAAGATGATTAATTTTCATATTTTAAAATATATATATTTTTGTTTAATTATTAAATAATGTAAGCTGTATTGTTAATAATTATAGTTTATTTCAGATTTTATTCAACATGCTGTGAATATTATTGAAATGCTTGGTAATGACAGAAATTGGGACAACAGTAATATGATGTTGAATAAGAAGAATAAAAAATCACAGGTAACTGATTTTACATGAAGTTTGCTCATTCCATAAAGTGATCTGCAACAAGAGCATTTAAGGTCAACATATATCTATCTGATTGTTCATATTCTGAATATTTAAGAATATTACATATCTATTTTCACAATAAAAATATATGGTGGATATATATATCTACACCCATGTTTTCATACTCAAAACATGAACACACACCATCAATGAAATATATTTGTTCAGATTTGTTAAGAAACACTACAACCTTAAACATTAGTACAAATCATATGCTCCTTTTCTTTATTATTATATTTATTTAGTAATACTTTTGAAATCATATATTATTTCACAATGTAACTTTATTTATCAGTTATTGTTTCTTAAATATTCACCAGTCATAACTATAAATTAAAAAAATTTAATTTAAATATATTATTAAAACAAATAGTTTTCCTGAATATAAAGCCATTTTATTTAGGAATAACAGAAGTAGGAACATACTTGTTTTAGTGTATTTCACATGTGGATTAAAGAAACTAAGAAAATAAGAAAATATAATCTGAAAATCTGTAGATCTTGTGAATAACTCCAATGAAATATTTATATTATTTTTTCACAGCTTCATGAATTTTTGATGCACTCCCTGCAGTTTTTAATGATATCAGACAAAGACACACTTTCACAAGTGACCAGTTTAGTCAACAGCATTTTAATACAACAAGAAAAAGTGTCACCTACTTTGGCGGTATCTCAAACCTTTTTTGTGTTAATATTGTAACCAATATATACTCTGAGGGATTTCCAATGAATGGGATTGGGATTCATTTAGGATGCCTGTTTGTCTGTCTGTTTGTCTCTCTCACTCTATATGTTTTAAAAAAGATACCTTAATGAATTAGTTGTTTATATATATATATATATATATATTCAGTTGGAAGCTTACTAAATTTTATTTAGGTTTTTACTTAAATATTGCCCTTCTTATTTATTTCATAGACACATTCTCTGAAACTTACCAAGTCTCTAACTAATTTTTTAATGGAAATATCAGAAAGAGCACCAACTGAAACCAGAAAAATTGCTAAGTACCTATTTTAAACATTATTTTTAAATATTATTAACAAAGAGAAATCATGCATCATTAATAATTAAATGGAATAAACTAATTTTAGACAGGAAGACACATGCCCAAACACAAATATATACACACATGAAATAAATATCTAACTATAAAAATATTACAGTTTTCTTGGCTTAGTTTTAAATGATCAGATTGTTTTCTTTTATTTTTAAACTAAAAGATGCATTTCTTTTTTTCTCTAATAAAGAAAACAGGTGGAAATATTGGAATATATACGTGACTCCTCATTGTTTACGGGTGAAAGAATAATCATGCAGGTTTGACAGTCATATTTTTCTAAAATGAGTTGGAGTTTTATTTTTGATATTTGTTGTCTTTTAAAGAGTGTCAGTTAACTCTGACTGAGCCCAGTGAATAAATGTGGTACATCAGTATGAAAACTGATGTGTGATATGACTAGAGTATTTTAATACATTTGGATTGAATGGTATAATGAATTGTATCTTTGGACCATATCCTTTGAAGCCGTTGCTGGATATCAATAAATGTTCTTGTTTTGGTGAAGGTAGATATAAAAGATCCTTGCTGCCAATTTGGAAAAAGAATTGCCCACTGTGTAGCATAAGTAGATTTCCTCTTTCATAATGTACATAGCACTAGATATTTTTCTGAATAAATATGTTGAATACAGCATGTATAACTTCTTTTATTTATTTTCAATAATTCAGATGTAAAAATAATATTTTTGCAGATAAAATCAAGAATGAAAACATTACTGAGCAGGTTTGACTCTATTTGTAATGCACTGGCAAAATCTCTTCACTCAGTTGTAGAAGAGCCATTGAAGATAAAAACTAAGAAGACCATAATTTTTGTAAAATGGTTAAAAGTGAGTGAGAAAGATGTGCTACTAGAAGAAGAATTAGAAAATGATCAAAGAACCAGTTTCATAATGCAGATCAACGCCAGTATTCACCAATATAGCCAGACAGTGAAGTCTGTCAATATACAGGTACACACAGTAAATATCTGACATTGTATTTTAAGAAGTGCAGAGATGCAGCATACCAAAATACCTACAAATTCATCTGTAAAATAACAAGTATCTACAAATAATTAATAATTGAAAACTGTTACACTATATTATACAAGTCATATACCTCTAATCCAGAAACTTCAGGAACTGGATTTATTTATAAGGAGAATATGCAATAAGAATTGCATTAAAAACTAAATATACCTCTAAATAATTATACAAGTCATCTATATACCACATAAAAGAAAGTTGGTTTAAAAAATTATGAGGTTTTGGAAAATGAATTGGCCTTGAGAGTTGCTAAGATTGAATAAAAAAATATTCATTTTACAATAGTTTTCAGATAACTTTAATGGATCTGATGATTTTGCATTAACCCTTTAAGCCCCAAGTTCAAACACGTAGCCCATACACAATGGCAAAGAGAGTGGCATTGTTAATAAAAACAACCTGTGTTGGTAAAAATATTAAATGTTTTGATTAAATTTGTGCCCACTCAGGCTCAAAGGGTCCCAAACATCTTCTGTCTTTAAAAAAAAATTCATTCAATCTAGCAGAAAGAAGATTTTTAAACTGCTGTAGTTTTGTTACAGATACTTTTCTTTTCTTGTTGTTGTTAATGTTGTTGTTAAAGAGGGATCTAGCTGATAAATTGATAGACTGCCAATCAGTTCTCTTTTCTGTTCCAGTTTATATTTTTCCTCCAACAGTGTCATGAATGATTTATTAAAGACCATGCCTGTGAGATCCTGTACTGCCAGTCCAAAAACTATCTAAATCTTTCTTCTGTTGTTTATTTTTAAATGATTACTTAATTATTATTGTTATTATTCAGATGCAGGTTTGGAATAAAAGTCCCTTTGTGTGGTCTTTGTTAAATAACCACAAATTTCCAGTGATAATTATTGACATAAAGGAGAGAGACCAGGTACACTCATTTGGTCTGAAAAAACTTCCTGTGCCTGCAGACATCTTTTTCTCAGTAGAAGGTATCTTCTTGTACAAGTTTAAACACTCTAATTTGTAAATATACTATATTAATTTTTATCTTTTCATTATTTTTAATTATATTGTCTATTTGTTTTAATGTATGTATTATGATAAAATATTTTAGGACAGTAATCCTACCATCATTGATTATATATTTTTGGTATTGTTTATCAACAGAAAACCAACAAATTAATAATAATCATCAATTCAAAATGACATTAGCTTGTGTTTTTGGATATATAGTTATACAAATTCATTGATTCTTTTTATGCTATGAATTCACTGGTTATTAGTTTTCAAAAATAAAAATTAACAGATCTTTTTTAACACATTTTAAAGTATTAATTCATAAATATTTAAAAATACATATTTATAGACTTTCATAATATAAGTTAAGTGGATTTTAAATTTAAATTCATAGACTTATTTTAATAATATAAATGCACAGGTTTTTCAATACAAATGATAGATTTTAAAATACAAATTTACAGATTTTTTATAACTATATTTATGTTTTTATAATATCTGTTCATAGATTTTTATTCTTTAAATTAAATTCAGATATATATTAAAATATATATTCCCATTTATTTGCAGATACAGCACATCTGCCAGATGAATACAGTTTGAATGTCAGATGGGACCTGGTTGAAAAGAAAGTGATCTCTTCAAGTTTGCTGATAATAACAGTGCAGCAAATTAAGGAGAAATTGCAGTATTTGATAATTTATCCTAAATACACTTCATTAAAATTACAGATACTTCTGGGTTCCAGTGAAGTAGCAGTCACATTTGAAAATATTATGCATTATGGATATGAATGGCCAATCCAAGATGATTTATTGTTATCAAACAAAGATTACAAACAAGATTATCGTTTGTTATTTCTACCAGAACATTTTCTTGAGGTGAACAGTGCAAATTTTACAGTTGGAATTATAATGAAGGTGAGTCACTCTTTGCATCAATAAAATATGACTGTTTGCTTAATGAAACATGTACTATAATATTATGTCATTTATATGTATGTTATATGTATATTATTATCTTGTATATTAAAGTTATAAGCTGATTAAACTAAGTGGATATATCCATTCAAAATTTTATTACTGTTAACTTGAGAAAATTCATTTTGCTGCAAGAAATAGAAATTCTCAAACATGTTGTAAGCCCAGTATGTGCTGCCATCTAATTATGCAGTGAAAGAACTAAAGGCTGTTCTATTGTTAAATGTACAGTTCACACCATAATTCAGCAATTTTGTGGGTCATTTGTAAAAATTCACATTTCAGTGACTTTCCCTATTGAATAAATGCTTAGTCATTCAGTATCATCATGTTGGATTTGCAATCAGGCTGTGATATTTGAATATTTATAATTATTTGTTATTAGTGTAATGTTCGACAGAAGTTTGAATAGATTACTAAATTATGAAATTGAGAAACCTATTTTGTTTTTCTTAAGTACCTTTTTTTCAAAATGCATAGCCTGGTCAAGAAGTTCATAATGAAAATATTGGTGAATTGCAAATGGTTACAATTGCTGTACACTCATATGTTGCTGATTGTTTCTACTGGAATGAAGATAATGATAAATGGCAAACTGATGGTTGCATGGTTTGTTACACACACACACACCCACCCACCCACACACACACACTCCATAAAACCCACACACATATAGACATACGAACACACACACCACTTACATACATTCGTATGTGACATAAGAATGTTCTTATATTGCTAAAAAAAAAAGCAACAACAACAAAAAAAAACAGGTTACTAAATGAAAGAAAATAAAATGAAAAAACAAAACCCCACCAAAATGCTAACCAAATTTGTTTTTAAAACTCTGTCTAACAAACAAAACCCTAAATCCTAAAAACTGTTAGAATCTTCATTATTTAATAGTCCCAGGACATTTGATAACTGTAACTTGCAATTAATTAGGCTAGCAACCCAATGTCACTTTTAAGAATCTTTTTGTTAAAAATCATTTAAGATCAGATTTAAATCAGATCAGATTTAAAAAAAATATACATATACCTAACAAAAGAAAACACTTATTTCAACAGTACATTCTAAAACTGAATATCATAATAAAAAAATGAAAATTAATAAAACTAATCATGAAAGTGGAAGAATTGAGTATTTTATTGGTATACACAGCAAGCATTATTTTGTTACTGATTAGTCTAAGAGCTGTAACTTGGCCTTTCTTATTTATATATATACGTGTTTTTTTTTTTATCCAAACACAGGTTGGCCCCTTTACAACACAGAATCATCTGCACTGCCAGTGTGACTATCTCTCAGCCTTCACTGGCCATGTTGATATTGTACCAAACACTCATCACTCTCTCCTTGAGGGAAAGTTGTTACCTGGTCTTGATAATCCTATTATTGTTATTGTTGTTGTAGCAACCTGGTGTCTCTACATTCTGTTATTGTTCTGGACACACAGAGCAGATTGTAATGTTATTAGAAAGGTATGTGTTATCTACACACTACATTCAAAGTGATTTATCAACGAAAATATGGATTGCATAAAAGAAAAGAAAGTTTGTTTTAACAATAATTTGTTCTAAAAGTCAAACATTAAAAATATTTCACATGCAATAGGTTTAATATATATTAATAATTAACCCTTGAGCCTCCATGTTCTGTTTTCTGATTCAGCCAGTAAGTAACTATTCTTAATGTCCTTGTTTTCTCTTAAGTCTTTTTATACAATCATTGTTGACTAGCGCAAAGATCAAAGATCATTATTAATAGTTAGTAGACTTATTGTATAGTTAGGTCACATAGACTGTAAATTATTAGGTGTTAAGTAGTCAGTTCCTGTGGATGTACATAAATTTATATTATTTTACTGTCAATAATTTGAAACCCTTGCAGTATGTATTTCTAAGAGCAGTATTCTAGTATACTTAGATCACCATAATAATATAGTTTACTCAGCCTAATATTTTAAAAAATATTTTTAACTTTAGGCATGCTAAATTGTTAATCATTTATCCCCAACAAAAAATGTTATGATCTTAACTTACAGTTATTATTCTTTTATTATCTTTAAAGGTTGGTGTTACAATACTTGGCAGTGATAGTAAGAAACAAAAATATATGTATTTAGTTTGTGTGGTGACTGGCTGGTGGCCACGTGCTGGAACCACATCAAATGTGTACATGTTTCTTGTTGGCAAGGACAGGTTATCTGAACACTTTAATCTCTGTGACAGCGAGAGACATCTTTTCACTGCTGGCTCTGAAGACTGGTTCCTCATCAAGACAAATGTCTGTCTTGGCAAACTTACATCAGTTGTCATTTGGCATGATAGCTCTGGTTCCAACCCCTCATGGTATTCATATAATTAGTTTAAATATCTGTCTTTCTGTCTTGCAGTTTGTCTCTTACTATATGTGTTATATATGTTACATATACTCTAACAAAAAAGAAATGCAAAAGTAGATTTTATTGACATTGGGAATATCTATCTAATGGATCAACAAAATGCAGCAGAATGTTCACATTTTACACACACTTTCGCAATTCATTAATATTGAAGATATTATATTGAAAAGGTTAAAGTTCGAGGTTATAACAGTATAATATCAATACCGTGTGTGCCCACCATAGGAGTCCAGAACTGCCAGACATCTCCTTCCCATGGCAGTAATGACATTACGAATTTAAAATTGTGGAATGGTGGCATATAACAGACATGGTGGAATGTCTGTAGTAATAATGCCAACTGAGCACGATTCTGTGCTGTGGTTGATGCTGCCTCAGTTGTCTATCCAATTTGTCCTTGTCCCATAAATGCTGTATAGGATTCAAATCTGGAGATTAAGAGGGCCAGGGCAGGACCTGAATGTTATTGTTGTGTAGGTATGCTGTTGTGAGTCTGGCTGCATGTGGTCTCGCATTGTTGTTCTGGAATACAGCATTACCATTAATCGTAATTGGAGCGACATGTGGCTGCAAAATTTCATCTCGGTATCTCTGTGCCGTTAAGTTGCCTTGGATGTGAACCAGGTTGGTCCTGCCAGTATATGAGATTGCTGCCCATACCATCATATTACCACCGCCAAATCTTTCCGCTTCCTGTATGCAGTTTGCAGCAAAACATTCACCACGACGTCTGTAAACTTGACATCTTCCATCAGCTCAATGAAGCAGAAATCGAGGTTTGTCACTAAACCGGACAGTTTTCCATCATAATTGAGGCCAGACTCTGTGCACTTGACACCACTGATGTCATAGTCGACAATGTTGTTGATTGAAAACCACTCTTCTTACAGGCCATCTGGCTCATATACCTGCCTCACGTAAATGATTGCACACTGTCTGAGCCGATATTCTATGCAGACCTGGTATTCCTGAAGCAGTAGAGGTTGCTGTTATGGTTCTTTCCTGTAGATGAAATACCCGTATGTAGCAGTCTTGGGCCCTGGTGGTTACACGTGGTCTACCTGATCTGGGACGGTCACGTGTTGGTTGGTGTTGCTGGAACTGATACCACAATCTCAAGATGGTGCTTGGGGATACATGGAACATCTGGGCTATGGCCGATGGCATTGTTTCATTGCGGTTCACTCAGTCGTGGCATTTGTTTGATGTTGGGTCAGAACAAAAATAACGAACAGAAGTATTCGAAAACCTTGCATTTTTATAACCCTCATATTAAAGTTTCATGTGCTGCACGTGCACATGCACTGGTAACGTGGTTTGCATGCGGGGACGTTTTGGCTAATAAACACGATCATAGCCTTTATTTTGTTTTCCTGCTTTTTGGCAACTGTAACAAAAGCTATACGTTTGAATCACCAAATGTCATTATATTCATAGTTTGTACATCGATATGTGTCAGTTATCTACAATAGTTATCTAAGAAATTAACCATTTTGCATTTCTTTTTTAGGAGAGTATATATATATATATAGAACTGAGGTTTTTATAATTATCTTTATTATCATCATAACATTTTAATAAATATATTACTTTATTTTATATTATTATTACATATGGTAATTTAATTAAAATTCATTAACATTCATAGAACAAATTGGTGCTATTTAGCCTATTTTTGATTTGTAGGTATCTCAAACAACTTGTTATTGAGGACATTCAAACTAATGAAACTTGGCACTGTCTACATGACCAGTGGCTCAGTTCTGAGAAAGGTTATGACCATGTATATGCTGATATTCCCGTTCTGGAATATGATATGTTTGCTGCAAACTGTTTTTACCACTTTGTGCAGAAAGCAAGCCAAGGTTTGCGAAATGGACACCTCTTCATTAGCATTTTCTTTAAACAGCCAACAAGCAAATTTACTCACAAACAACGACTGACGTGTGCCCTTTCTCTTCTTCTGACAACAATGCTTTTCAACACAGTGCTTCATGGAATGCCTAAAACCAGTGCCAGGTTTGATAAAAAAGACTTTCACTTTTCTCTTTCAGCCATTTATTTTGGAATGGAGGTTGCTGTGCTGGTTTTACCAGTGAGTTCGTTATTAGTCTTTCTCTTCACAGCAATACAGGAAAAAAACAGGGCGTTTGCTAGAGGCATACCTGACCTGACAATCACAGTGTTGTCATCAGGGTCATCTGACTCTGCAAGCCCTACAGAGGAAGTGAAAACAAAAAAAAAAGATGTTGAAGAGAAGAGAAAAAAATATGTTGAAGAAAATAGAAAAAAGGATGTTTTAGTTTGTAGGTAATATTATGAAGCAGACCACATTATTTATGGGTTTTTTTTGTTAACCTGTTCATTAGCCAAGATGGTAGCTAAAGTTTTAACCATATTCAAAGTAGATGATACCAGGCATCTCACTGAACCAGGGTATTGGTTATATGAAGTACCCAGGATTTTGTTACAAGCCAGTATAGTTTGTGTTGTCTTTTCTAATGGTCAAAAGATCTGCATTGGCTGCTGTTTTAATATATATTTTTTATTTATTTACTGTTCTGTTTGTTATTTTTATCATCATCATTAGTACTGCCCATATCATCATTAACATTATTAGTTTCTAATATTATTGTTGTTGTTATTCTTAATTTAGCTAATCTTCAATTACTAAGTTGATAAAATAGTAACATAAAAATGTGCTGTGCTATAATGATTTTTAAAACTATTTTTATATTTTTAGTTCTTTATAACATTTTCTTTCTTTCTTTCATTTTGTTTGCAGACTTCCATGGTACTTCATTTACTTTTCATATTTTCTGACCCTTGGTATTTCTATCGCTTGTTCCTTCTTTGTTGTCATGTTTGGCCTCAGATACAGCTTCAGTAAGAGTTTCAAGTGGCTCATCTCATTTGTAACTTCATTTGTTCTCACAGTATTTGTCACACAACCACTGAAGGTTATTGTGCTTGCCATTGTGGCTTCACTACTGTTCAGACAGGCAGTGGAATATGACATGGAAGAACCCAGGAAAATCAGAGGTCAGATGATTCATGTTCCTATTTAGTGTAAACAGAGTTTTAATCATTTTATGTATTCAGTAAGCTGATTTAGATACATTGCTTATTGTAGCTGATCCTGGTTAAGTTAGGTGTTTTACTCAACACCTTCTACCATCCTGGCATTTTGACAGATGACATACTAATGCTAATATGATACATCAGCCTGTAATGATTTCTAGTACTAATGTTAATCAATACTGAATACATTGTAATTCTTCATATTGTAATTGGGCTGACTTTTCAGTCTATCAAAACTTGTATGTCAGTAATGTAAGTAAACTTCTTCCTATCACAAAATAACTAACAATTAGGATTTCAGAATGTAAACCTGGTATGACGTTAACTTAAAGACCAATGCACTAAACAGTTAACAGGAATTCATATATCTAAAATAACAGAACAAGCTGTATAAAGACTTAATATATTTTATTTTATAAACTAAAAGTAAAAGAAAGTGTAATTAAAGTTATGTTCAGAACTCAAAGAATAATAAAATGTCAATTGTTCACTCCACAAAAAATGTCCAAGTTGGTTTGTCAAAAGTCAGAGCTTGGGAATTATTTTATACTGTCAATATATTTCAAAGTTAAAATTCACAGATCACAAAATGTTTATCATTCATTGATGTCTTTTGATACAAGAACAATCAAACAAATGAACAATGTTTCATCAGGCTTCTGCACAAGAATAAGCTAAAACTTCTCATTATTCTACGACTTTCTGTTGACAACTTCTTGTCAGACTTTGTAACAACTTTCCATTTCACAAAGAATTAATTTCACTGTTTATGTTAATAGAAATGAATAAAAATTATTAAAAGATAAAAATACCAGTACATCATGTAAATTAACAATTACACATAATAGAAAAAATATGCAATATTATAAGTAGTGATGTCAGTATCAAGTACTTCATGAGGCCAATGTTGCCATCTGAACAGAAGTAATGAATGTATCAACTGAGTTTACAGAGAAAACACTTATTGTATTAATGTACATCATGTAAAGTAATGTATATGCAAATGTCTGAAGTAAAATATATATCTCTTTATTTTGTTATTTAGATGATGCAGCATATGTGCGTAAAACTATACTTCACAAACAAGGAATGCTGATACCAGATGACAATGATGACTTCACATCTATGTAATAAACAGTTCCTTAACCATGGAGATGTTTGTTGTGAAAGGTCCTTTGATCTATGTTTGTTACTTGTGGATAGTGCCATGTGATTTAATCATGTGATGAACATTGTTGAAGTTATTTTCATTTAATACAATTTTAAATATCTTTATTTCATATTATTTATTTAATTACTGTATTTTTTAGTTTTATATAATTTATACTAATAATTTTGTGTATAAAACAATCATAATAAGAAATTGTAAATGATTATAATCTACATTTTTCAAACTACTTTAAAATCTTCTTTAAGACAATATATTTTTATACAAAATAATTATGTTTTATTCATTGTTTTGGAAAGAGGGATCTTGGTGATACTGGATATAAGATAGGGAAAAAATTTGTTTTAAAAAAAAAAACCTGAAGACATGGAATTCAGCAAAACCAGGAAAATATCTATTTAAGGTACTAAAAGAGGGCAAAGGTTGTCCAGATTTTATCTTCAATTCAAAATGTGGAATAATGTATGGAACTAAATTTACTTTTAATTTGGTTTATGGACAGCTGATTGAGGTTGACTAATTAAAACTAAGTGGAAATTCAAAAATATTTGTACATTTCCCATATATTGTCCAAACTTTCTGAAACCTGGCAAAAAGGGTCTGTTAAATGGAGTTATTTTAATCCAGACAACACTTACTGTTATGCATTACACATGTAACTATTGAAAACATCTGAAATAACACTGAAGCATTCAAGGTTTTTATACTTTGGGATTTGAACATGGCAGACTGTGGTAATCATTATATATCTACATCATGATTTGTAAACTTTTGTAAAATTGTTAACAACTTCTGAATTGTTTGCATTGGTTGTTCACAAGATAAAGAAAATGGCATCTTTAAACTAACAAATGTTTCTTTGAGTAGATTGCTTAAAAGAGCAAAAATGTAATATTAATTTGCTATATTTATACATACTGAAGAATTTTATTATTGTCCAAAGGAAAATAACATATTTTTCTTTGTTTTATGTTTACAGGGTTAACTGATTATAATAATGGGTACAATAAATAGTTTAAACCATTATTTTACAGATTATTTTGTAGTAATCTAGCAACAGGGTCACACAACATTTTTAAAACTGTTGTTTACACTAGTATGTCCATGCATTTCTGTAATACCTATCTCCTAAAATCGGTGATTCTGTACATTTATCCTCTAATTAAATGTCACTAGGAGATATATTTATATATTTAATTATCAATTTAATTATTTAAAATATAAAATGTGTTGAAATGTAGAAATTTCAGAAAAAATGAAAAACAAGTTAAACATAATAATGTAAAACTTACAGCCCAAACAGTGAATACAAAAAATGATATCTGTCAATGGCAGGTTTTGGGTTCAATATGTTAAAAGTGAAGTAACATGCAGAGGGTAGTCTTCACTGTTGAAATCTGGTTCTGTTTAATCAGTGCTGGTGGAAGACAATGTTTACAGCTGAAGAAGAAAACAAATACTGGCTTTTTGTGTTCAGGCAATTGTGCCATTTTATAGAATGATCAGTTACAGGAGGTGACACCACTGGTCATCTTTGTTAATGGAAAGTTTACAGCTCAATGTTACCTCAGCAGTCTGCACTCAACTGTCCTTCAATTTCTCCAACAGCAGCCATATGGTGTACTTTATCAAAGTGTTGCCATTGTCTGCAATGCTCACCAGACCAGCAGAACCCCTATGGGATGTCATGGATTGTTGTGTTCATCTTGTTATTGAATTTGAGTGATTATCCATGTATTTAACTTGTTGTCCACAAAGTTTGATATTTGTACCACACATCATACTGACCAACTCTAAACTATTACTGGACTTATAGGGCTGTCATTTTTAGTGTTTATTATACAGACATATTGACATTTACTTCATAAACGTATCTTTTGTTATTTTTCATCAAGAGTGATTCAAAATTAGGACAAAATTTCTTTTCTCCATTGTTATAGTACTTGTAGTAATAAATAAATAATATTACTTTTTTTTTTTTTTAAATGGATATTCATATCGCCCAAGTATTCTCTGCAGGTGAACAATTCACACGTACATTTGGATGGATGTTGCTAGTTCTCTGTCAGAGATAGTCCGAGTATCCTCTGGCTGATACCTGGGCTCCAACAATATAAAAGACCGGTTGAACAGTTAATTAACACACACACACACACAAAAAAAAAAAAAAAAAAAAAGTTGGTGACATTTAATGATTTATCTAACTCATAACTCATTAACTGGTAACGACAGAGAAACAACAGGTCTACAATGACAGTTTTCTGTTATTTTATAAAAAGTGGTCTTCAGCTGCGAGAAAGATGTGTTATATAATATATGAATGCTTTTTCTGGTGACCACAGTTCATGTGACTGTAAATATATCCAGTATCTGATACTGAGTATGTTACTTGTTAGTGTCATTCGACTCATTCGTGTTAATACGTCATGAAAAAAAACATGTATCTTACTACTACTAGTTATTAAAAATGCAAAAATCATGCACTGAATGATAATAACTTTATATATTAATGTGTTTTTGATATATTAATAATAATTAATACTTTTTAGTTACACGTAAAATGTACAGCTCTTTCGTTCTGCATAAAATTGAATTTACGACTACGGCGCACGTGGCGACATCGCTGGAGACTATAATCATTCACCAACTTGATTTTTAGAGTTATCTGCCGACTTACCCCGACCTTGAGAAGATGGCTACTGTCAGTATTTTGCGAGCATGCAGTCGGGGTAAAAATAAATTATTCTTGTTGCTACATTTTTCAATCCCTGGCTATCTGTGCAAACCATTTTTAGAAATATATTTATTTAAATTACATACTGTACATTTTTGTCTTGCCTTGCTTAATTAAACATGAATTGCTGAAGTTGAAAACCTGCAAAAATCGAAATGTATTTTTCGGCAGACTCATGAAACTGTATTGGCCATTGACAGTGCGTCGAATGACATTCACATTTATCTAGTTTAGACGTGATCGTTTCCTTTATTACATTAAAAGTGTTATATTTAAAAATTTTGTTTTTGTTGGTATTTGTTTTGCAACAGAAGCAACGAAATTCTAAACGTTGACCTTGTTATTATTTCGCGAAGGTTACGGTTATTCAAAAAATCAAAACGGACGAGATCAGAATTTAGAGAGATTATTATCATTATATCCGATAATTACCAATGTTCAGATATTCTTAGTTTCAAATTTTATATTATCAATTTAATTTTTTTTATCGATGTTGCATTTTTAACTAAAGTGATAATATAAGATTTTCTCTTTGTTTTTTGGTTATCCTTTTAAACTTTTATACCATTTTATTTATTATATATTTATCAGGAATATTTTTCACATATATTTTCATGTGGTTTTAGTTTACTGTTATTATGAGACAGTTTACATCACATTTTATTTCAATTAACTTTATTGGTAGGTACTCGTAATTTGCTGTTTCAATCTCACTATGGATTGGCCAAGCAAACAGTAGCAGTCAACAGTCCAGCCATGTCTAGCATGGTTCCTGATTTCCTGCGAGCACGGAGAGGTCCATTTTCACCAAGTCAGTTTTTCATTTATAGTGATTCACTATTTTGACAGTTCATAGGAGTTAACTGTTTTGTTTATAACTGCCTTGAGTAAGAATAAAATATATTAAAATTTAATATATAGATTTTTTAAATATCTTTTTTGCTAATCCAAGTTTTTAGTTTTTATGATTTAACTGTGTTTTGAAAGCTCATTTTATATATAAATGCATTAAATAATCATAAAATTATCTTAAAATTTGTTATTATTAATTTTAAAGAAAATTTAATTATTCTGTTGTTGTATACAAGGGGTTAATTTGGACTTGTTTTGATTTTTCTCTGATATGTATTGATTGATTGATTCACTTTATTTATTGTGGATTTTTCAGAGGAGAAAAAAGCACTTGGACATTTAATGATGGCTTCAACTCATTGGAAGCTGGAAAGAGTTCTCATGATTAGCATGATTCCAATTATGCCTGGAGCAATTTTCTTTCCAGGTCCTATCATGGATTACGCATTGTCAACTATTATCTTCCTTCATGGATTTTGGTGAGTTAAATTTATAGCCTACCTTCAGCAGTGTATGTGTGTGCGTGCGTGTGCACACACACATATTTTTAGTGATTATTTTCTTTAACCCTCAACCAAAAAAAAGAAGAAAAGAACAAAAAGGAAAAAAACAAATAATAATAATACTAATAATAAAAGAACAACCCCCCCACAATATATTCCATCTACAAAGTATATAATTATTTTCACACACATTAATCACTAGTTTTTTTTCTTTCGTTTTTTCATCAGATATATGTTGTGTTTTTTTAAGCCTTATTGGGAAATGATAGGAAATCTCAGTAAAACAGACTGAATCATTTTTAAAAGTATGTTACTTGATATAACAGAAAATCTTTTTTCTAAATTTATTTTTTGATTTTGCAGGGGAATGGAAGGTGTTCTTGCAGATTATCTTGTGAAATTTATTCCTTGGGTTCAGTATGCTTGGTATGCAATAAGCATTGTGGCTTTTGCTGGATTAGTTCACTTTAACTACAGTGATGTTGGTGTTACCAAGGCAATACAAATGCTGTGGTCATTGTGAAGACTGAATATATTTTTTGTTACTTTAAAATATAGTGCTGAGTGTAAACATGGAAAGGTGATTCTTAAAGAGTTGGTTAATCTCTGTAATACACAGCTGGCTTACACCATTTAACAATTGCTTGTCAATATATCCGACAGCTTTTGTAAATTTGCTTTCTACTGCTAAATAAATATTCTGTAAAATTTAAAAAATATGAACATTTTATTTTGCAATGAACTGTACAGTCTCAGTGAATTGCATGAGATAGTACAAAATAAATTTGTATCTTCATGTAAAATTCTTTAAAAAAAAAAGAGATACTAAAAACATTGACACCTTTTATTTTATTTTGACTGAACCGGGTAAATTTTAAAAACTGCCACAAGAAGAAATAATAAAAATTGTCCAAGTTATCAATAAATATAAATATGGGAAACAAAAATATTCATTTCAAAATTATTTGTTGCCATAGATGGGCTTAAAAACAGTTTTGAGTATATATTTTGATCTTGTACTTTTATCTTTATTGTTTTTCATTACCTTTTTAAATTATTTTCTCACAATATTGAATAATACTATGTGTAACTGTAGCAGCTGTAAAACTATAGATTTGGTCAACAACATTTTTTCTTTTGTAGTTTTTATTAGTAGTTTTTCAAAGTGTAGTATATGGTTTACCATCTGTGTATAAACACTTACTGTTTGAGAAAGTGGAAAGCATTAAATGGCACATTTGTATTGTCCATAAACAGATATTAAAAATGGGTTTAGGAAGACATGAATCTAGCCAAACTGGGTAATAAATAAATGAAACTTTAATTTTAAAGATAATTGCTTTGCATCATGTTATATATCATGAATAAATACCAATAACCAGCTGGTTTGAATATAATGTGAGCACAAGTATAAAAAAAAATGACTAACTCCAGCTCCCACAATTATTTGAAATGGGTCTCAATTTCAGATTTATCTTTTGAAAGAAAATTTAAACCTCTCTAACATTTATAAAAATAATATAAAACTTTGATGAGTAAATATTTTTATTTTTATAAAAAATATGTTAATTGTGAATCCACATAACAAGAATATGCATGTTAAAAACAATATAAAATTCAACAGGCGAATGTCGCAGAACAAAAAACAAAACAAAACAACCTAATTTAATCCTTTAAAAATATATATATATAAAAGATTTATTATTAAATCTGGTTCAGTGTTTTTAAGCTCAGAAAAATCAGTTGTTTTATATTTTTCATTACTGTCTAATAATACTGATATGATTAATACAGTGAAACATTTGTCAAAATTTGTAAATCTACTTTTGAATAATGGGCAACATTATATCTCATAATTGATTTTATTAATTATTCCAATGGATTTTTTTTTACCCTTTTTTTTAAAGGAAGTATAATTAAGACTGAAACATAAAATTTAATTTTTTTTTTAATAAAATATACATGATTCTTATGTAAAACGATTTTAATGTTCAAACTACTATTTCTGAATTTATGCAATATTTGCAGGAGATCTAATATGGAATATGTTAATGTTCAAACTATTATAATATACGTAAAACTATTATAATGTTCAAATACTGATTCTGAATTTTTGCAGGAGATCTAATATTATGGAATATGTTACAGTGTTACAGCATGTTTCGTGAGAAATACATTAACAGTTTCATTTGTAGTATGAAAAATGATGAAAATAATTTGTTATAAATGTTATGGTCATACAATATTGTGGTATTTTAGTATTAACTTTATGATCATAATAAGTACAGTATGAACATGTGATCATAGTATATTGAAATGAGCCTTATGTCATGAACTTCATTAAAATTAGTTATATTTAATTTAATAATCATACAGAATATACAGTATGAACACTAAATGTATCACTGATGTTCACAACACAATTAAAAATAGTTTTGGCAGATGACAAAATATTGATCTGAGATGATTTATCAAGCTGCATTCAAACTACCTCCATGAAATGTTTATATATTTTTTTTCATTATACATGTATTTACAATGTTGAGTTTTAAAAACTATAATTCCAAAAAAATAGTCAAACTATAATAATCAGTAGTTTTCTAAAACATAGTTTATCTATTTTTATCTACAAAAAACTAATAATAATAATGTGAGTAAAAAAATATTTAAAAATATAACTAATGTAAGTTTGGTACAAAATGCAGAACACTGTCTGTTCGAAAACTTTCTTTATCTTGCTTTGATTTAGCTTTGACCAAAAAATTGTCGAAATCTGCAATACCCCATGAGTCAGTGCCTAAGCCAACAAATCCATGCTCAGGTTTCTTAGGAACATCAGTTTTGAAAATGTGTTCACCATTGATAGCACCTGTCACCTTTCCTTTCTGAAAAATAAACAGTTATTATGTAGAATACAAACAGTAAAATGTTAAACAATTTTTAAAGGTGATTAGGACACCTATCACTCAAAAATTGCATAAGTACTTTTATGATCTTACTTATGTAAGACAACTAACCTCAACAAAAAGAGATACTTTGTTCCACCCTGGATTAACCTGTGGAATAATACCCTCAACAATAACTTGAGTCCGTGCTGAAATAACAAATTTACACTGAATAAAATTGTGTTAAATACAAATATAAATATTAAATTTTCTTAATTGCTGTCATTATTAAATCTGGAAAAAAAGACAACTTATAATTTCACTTTCAACAGTTCCTAAACTTTCTTTAACATGAAATAATTAAAAAGTTCATGAGAATATGAATGGCTAAGATTTTTTCTTTTATTGTTACTATGTCAACAGAAAGAAAAACAATAGACAAACCAAAAAAAAAAAAAAAAAAAAATGAACAAAAAAAAACAAACAAAAAAAGAACAAGGTTTAGAAAAACAACAATACACTGGGTTGATATTAACTTACCCAAATCATTTGCCAGAATGTAATACTTTTTGTTAGGAAATAAAAAAAAAAAAATTCCTTTGGCCGTGAATGCTTGACACCCTCCTTTATCCACTCTGGCAGCAATAAATACACCATTAGAAGCATTCACAGAGTTAAGGCTCATTTCAGATTCAACATAAACATCAGTCCTAAATCATAAATAAAAAAACAAAAAATTACAAATTGAATTTATCCATTAAATGTTTCTCAATACTAATTAAAACTTTATTTTCACATAAAAAATGTAATTTGAACATTTTCTACCAGCTTTGTTATATTCATACACATATTTGTAACTTAATCAATAATCAATGTAAAAGCTAGTTGTTAAAACACTGTTCTTATAAATATATAAATTTACACAAAATGAACAGAGCCACAAAAAATTCAGTATTTCTAAAGTAAAATGCTCAACTTGACATTATTTAATTTGAAAAATTGTTATCTGAGTTAATCATTTCAAACACTAGCATCACAGATTGGCAGGAAACCCACTCAAGACCTAGGAACATTTGTTTTAAAGATTTAAAACATTAATATTTCAGTTGAACAATACTTTTAATTATTATTGTATTCACCAGATCCTTGAAAAACTGGGCTATGGACTAACTAAGGCTGAGAAATATTTTCTTTTCTAAAGCATTTTTGGATTGAAAAATCACTGTTGTTAACAAGCTGTCTCTTAGTTTTTCATCACTGAAGTCAGAAACTTATAAAAAAAAGAATGAGTAGATAATAAATTTGTGATAAATGTTTTCTCTAACAAATAAAAATAAAAATTAATGGAATTTAAGTTACCTTTATCACAAGTTAACATAAAATGTTCTATTTTCTCTACTAATAAGAAACTTTTTAGAAGATTTTTCTTTTACCAAACCATAATACAAAATATTTGATAAATCATTAAATGTTAGATAAACCCCTACAAAACAACAACAAAAAAAACATACCTTTAATTGATCAACAAAATAAAAAGTGTGACATGAAACCAGTGTACAAAAAATAAATACAGCAACAAACAGAACCAAAACAGAACCCACCAATTATAACTTCCAAGAACAGAAATAGGAAAATCTAGGTTGATAATGCACCAAGGAATGGGTGGGTTGAGAATAACCTGACGCATCACTTTAGAATGACTGGGATCTGATGTTTTTCTGATTTCAAAACAGCCCACTTGCTGGGCAAAATTGAAAGGTTCTTGAAATTCTGAACAATCTGGGAAAGATAGAAATAAAATGAGCTTTTAATCAGACTGAGAATGGAAGAAAATGAACAAAACCTCCCCCAAAATCACAATAATATGTCATCTGGAAGCAGACTAAATTAGTAAAAGGAATTTTCTTATGACAAAGATTCTTCTAAAGAGGGTGACATTTTGTTATGGTTATCAACATATCTACTGTTCAGAATATTTGAATAAATGATTATTTTAATATTACTGATTAATGATGACAAGTAATAGCATACAACTGGAAACCAGGCCTGCACTTCATGTTCTGTTCTTTTTGGAACAAATTAACTTTTCTGTGTATCCTCCTATAGGAAGAAACACACCTAAGTATGTTGAAAATTAATACCGTAGTTTTGTCAGTCATATCTGCATGCTAACAATTAATACTCATCATTTTGCCAATCATATCTCTGAAATTTGCCATTTGAGATTTTGTGACTCTGTTCAAAAGACTATCATTGGAAGTCTTACCAAGCATGGTTCCCAATAATAGTGAAAGAAATGTTCAGTTTTTCTGCACTACACCAAGAAGTGGGCTTATGAAGTAATGTCTGGCGCATAACATTCCCGTGAGAGCCACCTACATCAATTACCTCAAATACACCCATCTGCTGGGCTAGATTGTTGGGTTCCATGTTATTTTGATATGCTGTAGACACAGTAATAAATCATTCTGGTAGCCCAGCATTTAAATATACAATTAATCTTTTTGTAAATAAAAAAAGATCTGTTACATTAGTTACTTAATTCTGAAATATTTATCTGTTAATTTGTAAACAATGGCAACAATGACAACAACAAATAATAATAATAATAAATAAATAAATAAATAAATAAATAATAATAATGAACTTTTTTTTGTTTTGTTTTTAAATACAATTAAATTTAACAGATATTTATTCAAATTAGCATATGTTGGTATACAATGCTTAATTTAATAGAGCCATTTATACCAACAAAACAACAATATGGTTCCAAGACAGATTTATTTCATACTTATTTGGTTTTTTAAATTTAATCATTTTTGATCATTTGATAATACCATTTTATTAACTATTTGATTTAAAAACAAACCCACTTTCAAAATCATCAAAGTACAAATCTGGAAAAGGCTTTGGTAGAGGTGGATTTGGATAAAGTCCCTTGTTACCACTGGCCAATGTAGTGAATGTGTATATCTCATCAAGTCCAACAGACAAGCTGAACAGACCATTGCTCAGCTGTAAAAATAACAAAACACAAACATCTCATTATTATTAAATACAGCACGAACCATTGAACAGATTTACTATTAATAATTTAGTCCTTTTCTAAAATATGAGGCTTTAATTTCCCACTAAAGGTTTAAATCTGTCTTACAAACAGATTTCTATTAATTACACTTCTAGTTATCAAATCTACTGTGGTACAGTATACATCAGGCATATTACAGGATCAAATAATTAATATCAACAACCCATTATAACATTAATACACATAATAAAAAGAGGTGTTTTGCCAACAAAGTGGCACGATTAATATTTTTGAAGATTAGTTAAAAAGAAAGCAGGCATTTTTTTTACATCTGCAAAGATGAATGTGTTTCTCAGTTGTAACAAATCTTAATTCTGATGACTTGACCACTGAACAAAGTTAGTAAATTAAGCATGTACTGTAAATTATTATTCATGAAATGTTTACATAAATATTATTTTAAACAAAGATTATTCCCACAGAAAACAGAAATTCTGTAAGTTCTACATATTCACCTATAAAAAACTTTCAGTACAATGTCTGTTAATGAAAACAAACACAAGATATGTCTTACTTTTATTGGTCCTTTCTTTTCAAATAATACTGTCCTTGTTCCATTAAAACCCAATTTACTATACCATACATTGAGCTCTTTTAATTTGGCCTGAAATTTTAAATAAAACAATTATTTTCATGTAATGTATGTATGTATATAAACAATCAGAACACTTTATATATATTATATTCATCCAAGGATTAATTCAGCTTTTTAACTGTGATAATAGTTAATATGAAAAATGAAAAACCACAGCAAGAATGATAGAAACAAAAATGATTACACTGAAGATATAAAATTATACATTCAATCACAGGCAAAAGTAACGAATCAAAATTTATTATTGATAAATATATATAATATCTGTTTTGTAATTGCTATAAATCATGAAATTAATTTATGCAAATAGTTTTAACTGTCATTCTTTATTATTACCAAAAGATGGTCACCATAGCACAACCATAATTTATCTTTCTTTATTTATCACTGAAGAAATATTTTAGTTGGATTTATTTTCTTTCATTTTATTAATCAGCGTAATGACAACTCTTCCTATTTACTAAACTAATGATTAAATAAATAAAAAAGTGCATTTTTTTTTTGTAAGCAATAATATCATGTATGATTCCATTATTTGCAGTACAGCTAGGTACCTTTACCCTTTAACTGTTGAAGAACCACTTATGAATAATCATAATATAATTACCACTGAAAAGTCTGACAAATACACATGTAGAAACTTATTAAAAACTTACAAAACTTCCTTTCAACTGGAAAGCAATGGTAGATGCATTAACATTGAATTTTGGAAGATGTGGTCGAATACATATTGAATGTTGATGTGTCTGAAATAATAACAACAACAGTAATAAATTCAACTGATTATCCTCAGAATGGAACATAGTAAATCCTTTCTTCAAATAGACATAAAACATTGATCTACTGGGTTTTTTTAAGTGAGTTACTGAAAATATGAAATCTGTAACTTCTAATATCAGGTATTTCTATCCAAATAATTTTTTTTTTTTTTTAAATTAAGTGATCTGGAAAAAATATCTAGATATGTCTGCATTTTATCACTTAGCAGCAGCAACAATAACTATGACAATATTAATAACAATAATAATAATGATTAAAAAAATAGCCTTTCCCAAATATATAAAAATGAACGATCAAACAGAAAAGAAAAAAGTTGAAAAAAAGTAAGAAATGAAACAAAGAGGAGATAAAATAATCACCATGGTTTCAACAATAATTGTCAAGTGTTTTGAATCAGGACTGATAAGAGAAACATAACTTCCTCCACTCTGAAGTTTTCCAACACCAGCACCGTGTCTCAGGTACATCCAGCCCACTTCAGTAAACTGCGTTGTGTGAGCTGTGTTCAACAAAAATGATAAACTGAACAAAGCATAAACAAATATAATATCATTTCAGAAATATTAATTCCTAGGGTTTAAAATTTAAAACATTATCAATTCAAAGTGACAATAACACCCCAACTTCCAAAAAAAAAGAAGAAAAACCCACCCAAAAACTAACATACAAAACACAGAGGTGCATTTCATATGTATTCAATAAAACTGTCTCAATTTGAACTCAAAATTTACCATGTATTTTCTGAATAGAAGTATTGTGAACAAATAAATCAAATGATTTAAAAGCAGTTTTCAAATTAATTTGTATTGTAAAATTATACTCAACCAATCACAAGAACATGTAAAAACAACTCAGATCTATAAAAAAAATACCTGTTATCCAAATAGGACTCTGAATACTGTAGTAGCCACTCCACGGTTCCACAGCAGTCATCAACCCATCACCACCGAATGGAAGAGCATTATAATAGCTAGCAATTAGATTCCAGGATATGGTGCTAAATAAAATATATACTCCAATCAAAAGAGGATAAAATGGAAAATATCTCTGGTATATGAGGTGAATAGTGTGTTATCCTTTTTCAAATTATTGTTTGATTAAAAATTTTAAAATAATGATGCAGGAATGTGTTATTTCTTGACTAGACTTAAACCCAAAATTATGAAAATGAGTGTTTTAAGTTTTACAAACTGATGAATGAAAACTAATGACATCATTGCACACTAGATATTAAATATTTTTAATTAAAATAAACTAAAAAAAATTGTTAGTTCCTTAAAAAATCTTTAAAGTACTTTGTCTAAAGCAAGATAAACATAGTCTATTCTGATTGAAATTTCCCCAATGCACACGCATAAATTAATCTCTGTATATTTAGTTTGTTAATGATAAATATGATAAATATGACCACCACAACAGATACAGAAATAAAAAAATATATATGTGAAACTTGATTATCATATAAAACAGCATATACTAATAAATACAACTCTCCTACCTTGTCATAAATCCATTTACGTAGTTCTGATTCAATATCTGGAAAAATAACTAACTATTTAGTTCAAAAATAAACTTATTTTGTCTACAATGATAATGTAAAAAAAAATTTGAATAATTTCTATATAATCAGTATTTAATTACTATCTTCATTTAATGAAAAAAATGACAGAGGAAACAATAACATATAAATAAATAATTATGCCAAAAAGAAATGTTATATAAGTACTGGAATTCTAAGTAGATCTCTGTTGCTCTTAGATATTAATTAATAATGTAAAATAAAAACAAATTTGAAACTGTTCTATACTCTGACAGAATGACTGTTTTGGTAAAAGTCAAGTTACCCTGGCCCAACAGCCACCACCGACATTGTTGTTATAGGTGCTGTAATCTTCAGATGCCCACAGTTGTTTTCCGGTTTTCATGGCATTCTCAACTGTGTTTGTTCCAGGATAATGCACTCTGCAAAAGAAACTAGTCTTTAAATTGTTTTGAGGCTCTTTAAATAATACATTACTGTTTGTTTTAACTTTATAAACAGAAAATCAATATCTTGGATTCTTATCATTTGAAAAATAAAATAAAAATTAGCTCCCAAGAAGTATACTATTGGCAAAATTTTTGATACTTCAATCATAATGGCAATCTTTGTTAATAATGAAGTAAAACCTTTTAAGAACCTCACCTTATGAGGAATCACACTTATATTTTCCATACACTATTTCATATAAAGAAATGCCTTAGTTTTTTTTGATTTTCTAAACTAATATTATTATAAAAACTTTATTAAAAGATCAGAAAGAAAAAAGAATAAAAAAAGAAAAAAAGAAACTAGTAGTTTACAACCAAACAAATGTTCTAAATACATTCTGTAATAAATGTATTATGATTTACCCTATGATGTCAATTGAACTGGCTAGTTTTGAATTAGTCAAGATATCATCAGATATTGACCATCCCCCATCAGCAGCCACAATTCGAACACTGGTAAGATTGTAAAGATCCAAGGTTTTTCTTAATGTCTGAATAAAAAAAATAAAAATAATCTTTTTATCAAGGTTACAAAAATGGTTACAGATGCACAATCTCATCTGAATAATTTATAATTCACAAATGTATGAATGTTAATTACATTCTTGACAACATGAAAATTGGCAGATTATAATGTAAGTTATGTTAATATATCTTCAATATAAAAAACACATTTGCAAAACCTTATTAAAATAATTACAAGTACAAAGCTATAATTTACCTGTTAAATTAATTTAACATAACAAATTAGAATTAAAATCTATGTGCTCATAAGAAAAAGCAATTCTTAACTTACCAATATATAGTTAATATCATATGGCCTCTCATTCCAAATCTATAAAGAATCAAAATATAAAAATTAATTCTTCATAATGTATTGTTAGTAAAACTACATTATGTTAATATCAAAAGATGTAGTTAGGTTTTTCATTAATTAAGCATACAATAAGATAAAATGATAAACAACTGATCTATAGCTAAAGTTATACAAAATCACTGTTGTGCAGCAGTATGCCACTATTCAAAATTCTGGATGCTTGTAGAGAACACAGAATTAGCCCACACAAGGTTGTAAATTACCAACTTATATACACAGACAAACCAGCTATATAACTTGCTTGCTCTCTTTCTCTCTCTCATTTTACACACACACACACTCACAAATACTATTTAAAAATTTAGTTTTAAAATTAGCTTATGCAAAATCGTATATGTAAATTATCACTGAATTCTAAATCTTTATCATGAAATACAAATGCAAATAATATAATTAAAAGTAATAAATAACAATATATACTTACTCCAACAAAATCAATTTTAAGACTGTAGTACTTTTTAGCTCCCAAAATCCACTTTACTATGTAAGTAGCTGTCATGTTAGGGTTCCTGTATGGACTGAGAGGTGAACCATCACCAATCCAGCCAGGCCAGGCCCAAGGCAAGCCATACAGGATAATATTAGGATTCCGCTGAAACAGAAGTAGTAGTCATTAATTATTACAATTACTACATGGTACCAAACCATTTATCTGGCTTCCAGAAAGGTGGAAAATTCAGATCAATGGCTAGTTTTAAGACTGGCTACTTTTAATTCTAGTGTGCTTTGTTTTTACTTTCTGTGATGTCTGTTCAAATAAGTGTATTTCTAGGTACAGGTATCCTGTCACAGTAGGTAATTATTTATTTATTACCCTGTCTGAAAGACTTGCAGAAATGCTATTTGCTAGTGGAAAGTATATTCTAAACAGATATTTTAGGAATTTTAAGTGGATTAATAAAGATCAAACAGAACATACTTCAGAAATGTATAATTTATATCTGTCAAATATAGTTTTGCTCTTTATTTCCCATTGTTTATTTTACATTTTTAAATCTGTATTTAGCATGTATCCAGAAATCCAAGTCCCAAGTTTGGTGGATAAATGGTTCAGTACTATAGCTAAATCTGGTTACCTGAACTGAATAAATAATATAACTGAAGATAATCTCAATGCATTAAGAATATGCAGTAAAAAGAGAATTAGCTTTAACATTAACTTATCAGCAATAAATCTAGATATTTATTGAAAAATTTCAACAATGCTTTACAATAAATGTGTACGTTTATTCTTTTCTTGTAACAACAGTTACATTATTAGATTCAGTAATATATAGATATAGTTACTTCCATGAAGATAAACAAATATACTCTAGATATATTTGGATATCAAATCAATGTTTACATCATACCTTCTTGGCTTCTGTCATAAGCCACCACTCATAACCTCTTTGATAATTTTCATCCCATGATTCATGCATATGTGATGCCTCTGTGCCATCTATTAATTATTAAATTTAATTTTTGATTTATTTTTTTACTCAGGTATATCTTACACTTGTAGTTTTAAAAAAGATGGTGGTATAGCCAATGGAACACTTTTATGAAAACAATACTATCTTCTTAAATTAACTTTTGTCTTTTTATAATTTGTCATAACAATCATAATTAGTATATCAGTATATATATATATTTATATGAATGCCCTACTTATAAGAGAGAAAAAAGGCAGAAAAAAAGAAAAAGTTTTAATAAATTATAATAATTTTCATGTTAAAAGCCAGATTAGTCAGTTTTGGTTATGAACATTTACAGATCCTGCTGAAAATAATTCAAACATTAACCTGTACTTTGGGAATCACCTCCAATTTCCACTTTTAAGATCTGTAGGGATGCTCCAAAGCTAGGCTGAAATCACAGTTTTAATTATAACATCTGTCTGTAAAATTTAAATACATATAACATGAATCATTTCATTTGGATTTTAAAATTATTTAAGTAACTTTTATAACATAATTGAATTATATAACCAAAAATAGTTTTAAAATATGTTTTATTTTAAGGATATGTCAATTCCATTTACAGATGATCAGATAATAATGTTGTGTAAACCTTAAACAGGTAATCAAGTATTTCACTTCTTTGTGGCTCAGGATAATTCACCAGCAATTTTGATGTTGCCTGAAATAAAAAATAAATGTGTTATTCAAAGGAAACATTATTGGCAAAACATATACAGCTTCACCTAGAGAAAAAAAAAAAAAAAATAAAAAATAAAAAATAAAAACAACAACAATAATACAATATAACATTTTATGATTTCAAAGAGAAAAAGAAAAACAAATTATTTATGCCTTTTTTAAATTAATTAATGTATTTCTTCTTGTTATTATTACTGTATTATACACATATTGTACTGCTATCATATTGTTTAAAAAAAAAAAAAAAAAAAATGTATAAAATATTTAAAGTTTATTTATAAAATATCCTTTCTCAAAAGATTCATATTTCAGAACATGAATGTTTGTATGTATGTCTATAAGGGGGTGATATGGAGGACGTATGTTAATACATATGTACATGAGTCTGTATGAATGTGTCTTCAGTAATATGTGGATGGATGGATGGATGGATGAATGGATGTTTGTGATTATGAATGCATATATGAATAAACAAATGTATCTAATGTATGTGTATGTATGCTGGGATGTCTTTGTTACACAAGTTTTTTTGTTTACTTATTAACAAATAAACTCATTTAAAATGTTCATGGTTGTTTGTCAAGTATATATATATATATAGTTCTGTATCAAGTGTGGGAGCCACTTTTTCTCTGTGGACATTTGGGTTTGGATAAAAATTGGAATGTTCAAGAGAGATGCTGCCGTAAAAATTTCAACATCTATAGGCCATGCTGCACTGTCTCCACTACATACATTTTAGAGATTTTTTTCTTGACACTTTTTGTTGTCAAATGATGTTTTTCTGATCCCATGATCTCTTTGGAAAGACCCCAGAACAAGCAGTTTTAATCCCCAAGGATTTAGTTCATTGTCCATGACTCACAAGTTGTACTCTACATCCTAGACATGAAGTGTCCTTTGCATACACACAATTCTAGAATCATTTGGGGTGAATCTGACTGAGATTAAAATATCATTGTCTTCTGCAATCTGGTTGCTGGAACTGAAGACTGTGAAGATGTATTTGTTGATTTTGGAAAATTTACCTTTCTTCAAATAAAATGCAAAATATTTAGTTTCAGGCATCTGTAGAGAGTGATGGTTAAGTCCTTTCCAAGGATCGAATGCCTTGCCACCTTTCTTGAGGACTTCTATAGTTTGGAGATCAGAATGTCATTGCCAATGCTTAAATTATCCTTGTTGCATTGTCTTGTTATCTAGTCCTGATGTTGTCTTGCCTGTGCTGAGTGTAAAATCCTCTTAGCACCTAGGAATATTTCTTGCCTGATCTTTATCATGCTATTCATTCTAGCTTGAACAGTAACAGTATCTGTGGAACTGATAGTATCTTCTGATTTGATATGAATGGTATACAGAAGTAGGCTTATTTAAATGTGTCATGGTTGACATACAAACTTATTATATTTTTTAGAGATTTTTTGTGACACTTTAAGCAGGTACACAAGTTCAGTACTGACAATCTTGAGGTTAGATGCATTTGTCTGAAAGTTCAACTTCAGTCCTCCTTTGCCTTTGCACCAATCTGGATGAGATCTTCAAGGCAAGTACATACTTGGTTTGTCAAATTCATAAACTGATCTTCCTGAAGGTTGACCACTTTTCTGTTGTTTTTTCCCTATTGATTTTGAAATGAAATACTTACCTTTGTTAAAAATATTAAGAACTACTAAATACTTGTCTAGACAATATAATTAAGTAATACATTAAACAAACAACTGATTGTAAGAAACATGAATGTGTTAAACCTCTTAATTTTGTGTTTGAAAATGGTATCTTCATTGGCTCATGGTTATTTGGTATAATCAAGATAATTTAATAATTTGATAAAATTATAGACCTTTACATTTTTTAACTGTCTTGGGAAGCTGTGTTGTAAAGACTAAAGCTGCACCTTAAAACAATTGCTATACTATTTGAAGTTGAAGCAGGATTTAAAAAGGATTACTGTACAAATGACCATGTGTTCACATTCTATAGAAATTAGAACACCGATTTGATGCTGAATACACTGAATACAGCTTAAAAGCTGTATTAAAAATGGTGCAGGTCAGAAATTTTAACTTACTATGCAAATTATTGCCATTAACTTGATAGTTTACAAAATCCTAAGTCACAACACTTAACTTGACCTTACAGCAAGTAATGAAAATAAACATTGCGGGTCATTCTGTGTCAAATCACTCCCCCACAAAAAGAAAATTTAAACCCGACCGTCTCAGATATTTATGAAACTTGGAATACCTGTTGACTGGGATCCTACAGCACCAAATTTTAGGCCAATCAGACCAGTGGCATGGGAGTTATGGCCCCCTAAATTTTGAGATTTTTGGCAAAAATGGGCATGACCACTAACCTTTGAACCCTCACAGCTCAGGAACTACTGGGCCAATCTTCATAAAATTGGTATTGTTGAAAAGGCAATATGACAAAGATTCCAAATCTGCCATTACTGTCAGTGACCTTTGTTATGACCTTGAAATTGACTGTGTGGATCACGTGACCTTGAGATGACCTTTATTGAAATTTAATCTCCCACATGTTAACTAAAACATATAAAAGTTTCCTGGGTGTAATATTTTTAGTTTTGCCATAATATAGATTTAAAAAATGCATACCTGCATGGATGGATGAGTGATACAATGCATTACAATGTACATTTTCTACATGTATACACTTCTCTGAGACCAAAAACTCATCTTTGGAGTTAAAACCCACCTGACATGTCTGAAGGAATACCTGAAGGATATGAAAAGATGCCAAATGGCATGACATGTTCTACACAATCAGGCTCAAAGGGTTAACAATCATGTCAGGAACTCCTTGAAATCCCCTGGTGAAATCCCCATTGAGCACATGGCAATTAGAAGTTTAAGACAAAGAAGTTTCTTCATCTACATTTCTTTGACAATCTGAAGCTTTCAAGTTGGACACAATGTTAGATGTTGATATGTAAACAATTTTTTTTTTCATTAAACCTATTAAGTCATTTTATCATGTCATGTGGCCTTGCCAATGGTTTTGAACAAGGTTTCAGTCAATAACAGTACAACCCAATCTGAAATCAGACTTCATCAAGTGATGTACTGCATAATGTATTTGTACACCCAGTCTTTGGCACAGAGTATGAACAAGGTCTACGTTTACCTTGATAAACTGTGATTGAAAAGTTGGACCTAAATGCCCAAGGCTTGTGGGCCTTTGGCAATGACACGTACTCTGCTGCCATTTTATAACCTGCTTAACTTTACTGAAAGAGTTTCAGGGTTTGTTTTGAATTTAGGAAAGCACTGACTTTGTTCTATTGAATTGAAGGTGCAGGCAATACTGAAAATCCTTATTTCTTCCAGGGCTAACTGCAGCTTTTACTCTCCTGAAAATGTGTTTTATCAACACCATCATACCAAAAGTGTATGGAAAACTGAGGAAGTCGAACTCCTTACTCTTTCAAGTGAGATCAAAACATGGGACATCAAGAGTATCTGTTCACATCATGAAGAAGAACTTTTAATCAAGTTTTCAACATGGCGGAAAAAATATTGTGATTCCCTTAATTGCCATCCTAAGCAAGCACACACTAGATCTTTAAAAATTGTTACAAACGCTTAGTAAATCCAAAGATACTAGTGCCAGGAGACAAGTTGTGCTGTGACAGTTTGATTAGCCTTCAGAAATCAAAGGTCCAAACCCCTGCAGAGGATGGCTTTAGTATGGGTGGTATTACTATGGGAGAAATTGATGATAACTTGTCAGACAAACTGCCAGTTGTTGTTTCCCCAGAAAAGGACTTTGATTTGAATTCTATCCTGCTGATTTTAGGTGAAACTCCTGTTAAACTCCATTCACTAGCATGTTCCAGTAAACGAATGAAAGGACAGAAAAAACTAGCATCAGCTACAGTAACATTAAAATGACATCTTGAAACAGTCTATTATATTCTGCTTCATTCTCCTGACTCATCAGAAAAATCGGACCTTCATTTATTCAGGAATATGTTGGAGGAGTTAAAAGAGAAATTCAACAATTCTGAATCCTAACCAGAGCATGTTCAAATCTTGACTTTGTCACCCTTAACCATTGAAAGGACAATGAATGAATTTGAAACAACGAATTACCGTGTGAAAAAAAAGCTGTGCTGTGAAGAAAGAGAAAGGGATTCTATCCCTCTGTGATAAGAAACAAGGGACAGTTCTGTCAAATGAATTGAAGGAGGAAATAGCCCAATTTTATGAAAGTGACAAGAACAGTAGAATGTGACCAGGAATGAAGGATACAGTGAACATTCAAAACAAAGATGGTGAGAAGGTTAAGCATCAGAAACACCTAGTTCTCTCAAATTTATGTGAACTTTATGCATACATGTAGGCCTACAATGTCTTACTTGGTGATCAAGAAAGATGGTGATTCCTAGCATCCAGAATTGATCTTTCGGGTTTTAGTTAATCAGATGTTAATGGCAGAAAAGTTGTTATTTTCATGGACATGCATTTTTAAAATCTATATTGTGGCTAAACAAAAAATATTACACCCGGGAAACTTTTATATGTTATTGTTAACATGCGGGAGATTAAATTTCACTAAAGGTCATCTCAAGGTCACGTGATCAACAGTCAATTTCAAGGTCATAACAAAGGTCAAAAGGTCACTGACCCCCAATAATGGCAGATTTGGCATCCTTGTCATATTGCCTTTTCAAACAATATCAATTTTATGAAGATTGGCCCAGTAGTTCCTGAGCTAAATCTCAAAATTCGGGAGGGGGGGGGGGCATAACTCCCATACCACTGGTCCGTTTGCTAAAATTTCAGATTTCAACAGGTGTACCACGTTTCATAAAAATCTGAGACGGTCGGATTTAAATTTTCTTTTTTTTGGGGGGGGGGTGATTTGACATGGAATGACCCTTGCTTAAATCAGTTTTATGATTGTATATTTTTAATTCTGCTGCAGATCTAGATAACTAGTGAGTGGTGAAGAGTTTTGTGGTTCCAAGGGGGCAGTGTTTTTATGAGAGCTGTTTATGGCTAACCATTTTCCAACAGTAGGAGGCAGTCGTATGTTTGCTGGGTTATTAACATCATGATCACAGTCAATTTTCTTCCTTTTTTCTGTTTTTCCTCTGGTTGGTTTTATTAACTATAATTAGAAAATTCCACTGAAATTATTCACATAAAGCTTAATTATTTATGGTGAAGATTATAAATTTTATAATTCAACAATAATTTTATTCAACAAAAATACGGCTGCCTAACCTGGTTTTATGGGTAATCCACCAAGTAAGAGAGTAATCTCTGGCTTTCATACTTCTAGCAAACACTTTACGGTACTGTTAGACCTCCCCCTTCAGAGATAATCATAATGTCAAAATATTGAAGTGACTTACCCCTCCCCCACTCAAACCACCAATTCCATCGAAACGACGACCCAAACCAATGGAATCATCAATCGAGTAATTTATAAGTAGGCTGTCCGAAAGTGCTATAGAAACAAATACTGTGAAAATAAGAAACATTTTCGTTGAAATAAAAAAAAGTGACACAAACTTCGATCCGCTAATCAGCGTTGTCACGTGTCTCCAGCTCGTTAGACTGGTTTTCTGTTTTCATAGGTCTAAGTGAAATAGAAGTTTATCATTACTCTGCACTAATGTGTATGAATTAACGGGAAAATTTTATATAAAAAAAAATCAACAATAAATGTTATAATATACGCTACTGTCAAATGATTTGGATGAAACTTTAAAATAAGAATTTAAAATTATATCCTAGACTAGAGCTATATAAATGATTGCTATTGTTTCGATGCTGTAATAATGTTTGGTTTCACTGATTAAATCTTACCCCTGAGCTTAAACCGCCAATTCCATCATACCGACGTTCTAAACCAAAGCAATCATCAACAGGGTACTTTACTGTCTGGCCGTATATAAGTGCCAATAATTCAACAGATAACAAAAACAGTTTCATTGCAATGGACTATTTCTGAGGCCAGTGGCCTTATTTACCGTAACAGCCCGAAATATCATTGGTTAAGTGTATTATCATTTTATCATTAGCGATGTAGCCATAAATAAACTGGTAAATTTCAAAAGTGAATTCAATAAGCCCACCAAATATAAATCTTAGCTATAACATTTTGTCAGCATTACAGCGATGCTGACAAAATGTTATAGCTAAGATTTATATTTGGTGGGCTTATTGAATTCACTTTTGAAACATATATATAACATGATAATTTATTGAACGGTTTCAGATAATTATTTTGAATGGTTCTTTTTGATGATGTTATTTGAAAGTTTATTCGTATCAAAACAACAACAAAAAAACACCCCCAAAAATGTGTTAATTAGTTTTGCCTGCATATTCATCCTATTGCAAATTAAATTGTGAACATGCTTAAGCATGTGATTATGCGCTAAGGTAAGGTCAGAAAATACAGGGTCTAATTAGTTATTTTTTGCAATACTGAGCAAAGGTAGCAAAATTAACTTTCACAAATAATAGCGCAGCTGCTAAGCAAGGATATTTAAACTTATTTTTATATTATCCATAGATCACTGAAACCAAACATTATTACAGCATCGAAACAATAGCAATCATTTATAGTAATCGAAAATGTTCCCAAGTGGAGAAAGCTGAGGCAAAAGCTTGAAGAAAACTTGAAGTATTAAGGAAATTAGCTGGCACTAAATGGGTTCCAGATTATAAACTGCTGAAAGAGAGAGTCTATCAAGGAATGATCAGCCAATATCTTGAGTATGGATCCAACACATGGTCAACAGCAGCAATGTCACATCTATAAAAACTAGACACGGTTCAAAACTAAGTACTTAGGATAATAACTGGAGCAATGCAGTCAATGCCCAGTGAGAAAATAGAACAGCTAGATGTTATTGTATCCCCCAAGAAATGCTAGGAATCCATCCTCATTATACAAGCCACTAAGTTCAAGTCTTTGCCACAACACCCAATGAACATAATTAATAACTATTCCTGTAACAGACTAGAAAGAACTGTCTTTCAAAAAACTGAGCAAATCATTGGTGATGCAACATAAGGCACAATTGCTAGATAAAATATATTGGATAAGCACTGACTGCTGTGTCCAGGGAACCAAGTTCTGTACAATGGTCCAATACCCATGGAGAGGAACATAGTTTGCCATAAAAATGAGCTCCAACACTAGCCATAATTGATGAACAGTACCCAAAGACATGATGGATCTGCAACAAATGTAGTGGAAAATGGAGGGGCTGGAATATACATCATGGAAGAGGCAAATTTACCTACAGGGAAATACTGCACAAACAATGTTGCAGAGGTTGAGGCTCTCATTCATGCTGCCAACATCATCAGCACCAGGGAGAACTGCTCGTATGTTGTCTTCTTCACAGATGCTCTCTCTGCCATCCAGTTCTTGAAAATATCAAGCTAGACAGGCTTTCAGAAGCCTTACATTCTATCAGTAGTGACAACCAAGTTCACTGTGGCAAACGTGGAAAGGAGAATGCAGACACACTGGCAAAACTAGGTGCATAACTAGGTAGCCATATGAAGAAGTGAAATTCCATATTGGATCTCTCCCAAACAGACCAATGACTATCAACTGCTTTCCCTCCATGAACTAATCATCATTTTCTGATTAAGGACTGGGCACAACAGGCTCAATCAGCATATAAATAAAACATTCTGGCTTGTATCTTCTTTCATGTGCTCCTTCTGTGGAGAAGCAGAACAAATGACTGAACACGACATCCAAAACTGCATAAACCTGCAAGTGCCGAGAAAGACTATTACAACTCTCCAGAAGAAGCTGTATGACACAAGAAGTTATCCACAGAAAACAGTATTGTTCATTGTCACTGCTGGTTTTGATATGTAGTCAACAAGTGATCAAAAAAAAAAAAAAAAAAAAAAAAAAAATAGAATGAGAAAATGACTCCCCACTGCTAAAAAGAAGGTGTTTCGGATGGTACAAATTTAAAAAGAACTGCTTTTTAATGGTAGAAACTGTGATAACAAAATAAGTAAAGATTTAACTGAATAGGATGTTTGTATATTCATTTACATACATCACACTTTGTACTTTTATCTTTATCATGTGATATACCTGTAAAATAATATTAAGACAACTTCTGCTTTTTTCTGTATACTGCAGAGCTCTTTGTGTATTAATGTTTACCTTATTGCACATGTGCATTACTCGGACTATTAGAAAATAAATACATCTGATTATGATTTATTTAAAAAGAATGGCTTTGCTGAATGGGTGATATTGTTATTATTAATACTATTACAGAAATATTAAAGTTGCCCTCTTTATTTCATATTTTAATATTTTTTCAAGCAAAATGAAGCCATTCTCAAACTACAAAATAAAATGTCAGAGTTACTAATTCAAATGTTTAAAAATAAAAAAAATAGTGCATAGTAAAACAGAATCCTAGTTTCTGAATCACTGAACTATATTTATTCAAATTTTGTCCAATAAAAGTTTAATATTTGTCAGATATTATTTGTTGCTTTATTTGCTGTGAACTGTATGCAGATCCAGAGACACTTGCATGTTTGCATTCATTCCAATTCAGTTGCCTGGATGTGTTCATCTTGTATATATATATAAAATGAGAAAAAAAAAACAACTGAAAATAAAGACATTTTATATTTTAATGTTTCACACAAATGTAAAAATGTTGCCAATACATTAAATAACAAAGTTATGGTAACACAGTAAACAATCCATTTAATGAGATAATAAAATTGCATAGGTAATTAAAAAGCATAATCCCAATATCATAAGTAAAAAATACTTTTTATAAAAAACAAAAACAGTCTGTAAGGCATAAATAAACCAGTTAAATATAATAGGGCATGTTCCTAAGTGTGTGTGTGTGTGTGTGTGTTTTATTTCAGTATGATATCTCAGATTATGACCTATAATTACATATAAACTGACAGGCAAATGACTTGGCAGGTAAGCTTTGCTTAAGAAAAGGAGAAAAAAAAAAAAAAAAAAAAAAAAAAAACTGATCTGAAATTGTTTTCCGTGTCAATTCACTCCTGTTTGAAAACGTTAATTACAGTTTATATTTCAAATCTTTAATGCCTTGGTTTCATATTATCTTTATTATTTTTATACAGAATTATCCCAAAATACACCTGCTATAGCTAGTGTAATCTTGTAGCAGTCTGCAATCTTTTTCAAATTATGTTACCTCATAAACAAAAATTAAATGATATGACTAGAGCTGACACAATATATTAAAAATCCTTGGACAATTTTCTACTACAAGAACATTAATTATTTTATAAATAAAAATGCTGGATTTGCACCTTTAATCATATACATATACAATGGACTAACAGAATTGAACTATATTAATTTAATTAATTATACAGAACATGGGTTACAAACCTTGAAGTTGACAGCTGCATGTGAACAAAGAGCATGAATGCATATTATATATTTCAAAATGACAGTTATGTTGGTTTCAGATTTTTGGTGATAAGGTACATAATATTTTGCATTTTCAAAAATTATTCCATATAGAAAAATGTACTGGTATTAAATTTGAGTGAGAATACTTTTATACTTTGCAAATGGATTAGCCTACTCTATCGGGACTTTTTATTATTTGTCTTTGTGCAGCAATGTCGTTATAAAACTAAAAGAGACAAACATGAACATTCATGTATTCTCATAAACTTGTTATACTACTGTCAAACTTTGTTATTAGCACAACACTGAAATCCTTAACTTGGAAATATACAAATGTATTTAGGTCTCTTGTTCTTATTGTTATATTAACTCAACATTTTAAATTGGTTTTATTGCACATTTTAGTTGTTGTATTTTAGTTATTATACTGGAACATTACAACTGGTAATTAACATTGAAATAAGCATAATGTTTTGTTATTTACAACACTGGTATTTGTTTCTAATTAAGATGTATGTATGCTACAAGAACATTTTATAAATTGGTCTGACAGTAAATGGTCAGTTATATATAGTATTTTGTTCACAAAGGATTACTGGTTCATGATAAATAATCATTAAATGAGCAATACCTGCAACATTGTGCTTCACTAACATAAGAAATATAAAATGGGAAACCATCACAGAAATATCAGTAAATGTCAGAAGAAATATGACCAAGAGAAAAATTCTAACTTTTTGATTCACTAACGTAACAAATATCAAAAGGGGAAACCATCATAGAAATATAGGTTGAATGTAATTTCTCCTCATTCTTGATTTTCTTAAATACTGGTAAAAGCATGCAGCACATAGGTTCCATTCATTTGTCAAGAAAGATACTTATCCATTGCTTTCTGTGTTTTCAGGCTCCTAGAGTCAAAAGAGAGACAAAAGAAAAATAATTATTACTGCAAAATTAAAATTCTAGAAGAATACAAAATCTTAAAGAGCAATAATCATGTGAAACCTCCATTTATGTTGGACGTTTTTCTTAATTATAGAGTGCTGCAGAGAGTGGTAAAAACATTTGAATAATAAGGTGAATAATGGTACAAAAAAAAATTTTTTTTTACAGTATTTTAAATATGTAGCAATGATAAACACCTATACCATACATGGATACACCAAAAAGACACTAAAAGATGTTTTTCCATAAGATCATCCAATACAGAGACTGTGGAAGCAATTTGTTAATTATATAATTAAAAAATTAAAATAAGATATATATATATAAATATGTTTATTTCCCCAAAAGCCACATAATTGTTTTTGTCAATGTTTATAAAATAAGCCTCGAAACATTTTCAGCTGGGTGAAAACTCAGTTCATGGACAATCAATGTAGCCACTGTTAAAAGTAAATGATAACAAATAACCTTTTAAAATGGCTATATAGAGAAACAAATACATAAACTAACTGACAATATCTAATTAAGATCAGTTCAATATCTTCATTACAAACTATCAAAGTTAATGAGAAGCTTTTCTCATCTTGCTCAGGTTCATTCATACCTTTAATAATCTGTATCGCATTTTGACTCAAATTCATAAGGAAAAACAAAAATGCATTTTTAACTCATCAGTTAACTATCACTTGAATATACAAGATACGACTGACAAACTGAAATTAGCATCCATTAGAAATAAATTGTTTTCAGAAGTGCCTGCAGTCAGCATTAATCTATTACCAGACTAAAAGTAAAATGCCTATGTGAAGTGTGCCTCAACAGTTGGAGAGACTGAGCTGAGCCATAGTTTTTCTTTGGAGCAATCTAGAAAGCCATTTTTATAAATTAACAAGATGATGAACTTTTAAATGATTTTGAATATAGTAACATCATTACTTATTTTCTTTCATATAATAAAAAACATACCTTGATTATTGCTCCTATAAATTTCTAGACAACCATAAAAACAAATTTATAGATAAATAAATTGCTTGTTTTATTTAACAAATGTTAGATATGTTAAATTATCCACAAAGCCAGATTCCCACCTGATACGTAATCTCAGACATTTTCTAGATTAATGTCAATGCTGTAAATACATCTTACCTGTTTCAGTACTTCAACTAAACTGGGAGGATCAGGTTTTTTAGCTGTACCAATTGGACTGAACCCTCTAGAAACCAGCTCCTTGTTTGTTGTTGGTCCAAGAGCAACAACCTATTAGAGAATTATAAATATATTTATCCTGGAATTGTTCAGTGTCTGTACCTTTTACCTTTTTAGTATGTTTTTTAGAATGAACATTATACATATCTGATAATAACAGCGAATGTTTAGGACTAACAGATGTTCCTCTTTATTATGATGCATTGATCAAAAAAGATTAAAACAAATTTACAGAATCACTAAAGTACCATGTTGACAAACCATATTTATTAGCAATTTATTTTTATGTGTGAACTGAGGTTATATAAATAAAAGAGGAGATACAAAAGTTCAGTTGATCCTTATATCCTTATATTAAGATTATTATTTATTAATTGCAAAGAATGGTAAATGGAAACTACTAAAACAATATCAATGAAATATGTATTAAGAAATATTCATTCATATCCAAAAGGAATAATTATTGTACCATATGTCTTTTCCTATGTCATTCTTAAAAAAACTAAAATCATGTGAATTTGCTAATCATTTTAATTTCAAGAAAATGCTTACCTTTATTTTTTTAAGTGGTAGAATTCCTTTAGCAACAAGGTGTTCAGTGTTCAGTACTCCTGACGGACTGAAAAACACAGCAAACTCAGGCAGGCCCTAGATATTGTCAAATTTAAAATAAAGGAAAAATGTAAAAAAGACCCATTATTTAATTTAATCATGTTTTTGGTTTTTTGCTAAATAAATTCAAAAGCTGTGCACCACTGGTACATAGAATTCAGGGTTAAGAATAATTTAAAAAATAAGTAAAATTAGGCTTCTATTTTTCTTGTTGTTTTTAATTACACTTTTCTGTCCAATGAAATGATTATGTCTTTGGCTGAAACTAGATTGAGATGACACTGCTGCAATCTCTTATTCTTTCCATATGCTGCAACATGACATAATCTTACCATGTTATGTTATTAAATTAACATAATCTATGCAAGCTTATGGAAGCTGATAAGACAGGTGTTATTGAGGTGATGGACACTGCCGACATGGTAGTGGACCGAACCAATGTCATATTCACCACCACTTAAAACACACAAACACACACATACACACACATAAAGAATGTTTTATTGACTGATTTCAGCAAAAAACATGTATAGATATGAGATGTTTTCAAGACTATTTATTCATTAAAAAAAAAAAAAATTATTAATGCATTGGACAGCATTAATAGGCTGTAACTCAAAATTAAATGATATACGACTGGTTATCCTATGTCATTACATATATTTTCTTTAATCAAGTTAATTTAATTATGTAACTTTTATTTCAGAGTTTATCAGTTTAATTGAAGATAACATTAAAGTACAATACTGTTATTTAGACTTGCAGAATTGAAAAAACACATCAAACTCTGACATGCATTAGATATTATCCAGTTTGAAATAAATAAATTCTGAAGAAAATTCTAAAGTTATATTTTAATCATATCAAGGAACGTAACTCATATTTTATGATTCAGACAAGTTAGAACTATTAAGATTTGACTTAGTAAATGAAATATAATTCAATTATGATTAGATTTATCTGCTGCATGTCTGCTATTAGATGACACCACACAAAGAAAAAGCAAAATATTAGAGTAAAATATTTTTTTGTAATAAACTAAATGTCAATAAAACTGCTTACATCTGATGTCATTGCTTCTTTTACTACAGTTTCCAAGTTTTCATTTGGACAAGTTTCATACACTGTAACTTCATTCAGTGTGAATTCTATATAAAGAGAGAAGTATTTTTAGATGCCTTTTTTTATTGAACATATTCTTGATATTAAGAACACTAGATAAAATTAATTAAGAAGAATATTAAGGTTAACATATTATTACAATTATTTCATGGCCACTACAGGACTGATTAAGGATCAAAACATAGCCTCTGTCAAGCAAATGAAAGCACTGGCATGCTAACTATAATAAGAAACAAGATAAAGATGTGACACACTTTATTATTAGTTTTCAGGTTTTAATGGCATCTGCCCATTTGGTCAAAAATATTTAATTTAGATTACAGCCAGTAAAATAGTGTAAGACATGAACCAATAATGCTAATAAAAATAATAATAATAAACATGAAATCGTATTTTTAAAGATGTCATTTCTATTATGAATCTGTAAATTATATTTTCAGTATAAACCATTACTGCCTGTAGTCTAGCACATGATTCTACTTATTTGTTGTATTCAATTTATTGTTACAAAACTGAATAATTAAATCCTGACCTTTTCCTTTAAGTTTTTCTGTTATAACATCACGCCTTAAATTACTACATGGGTAGAGGAAAGGCTTTGACTCCTCACTTTTGCAGCCTGTTAATAATAATAATATATATATATATACACACACACACACACACACTTATCAACCAATGATATCTACATTAAACCTTCAAAGTCATCCGCATTTTAGTTGTCAAAGAACGTAAATTGTCACCTTAGTGAAATTTCTGATTTTTGGTATCATTATTTCCAATAAAATGTCCCCATCTAAGTCATCAAAACATCTAAATCATCACCTGATGCTTGGTCCCAAGAAAACAAACTGCATTTAATTTCTAGCTCTAAGTTGTCTGTAGTAAATCCCTTGAAAAAGTCTCATACAGTTTACCCACTATCACAAGGCAATGGCACGGTTGTACGCAGGTGCTGTGCATTTGGGTATTGATATGTGTATGTTGATATGTAGATATTGCCTAGTGTATGTGTTTGTTGAATTAACATATTCTGGAATGTGGCACTGACTATAGTGACTTTTTAGTGTATAAAAGTGTATATCAAGTGCATTTGAAGATGTCGACTCTTTGCTAACTAAATGTTTTCAACAAATGGCTGCTAGCCCTGAAATTCATATCAGTGGTGATCAGGCTACTTCAAAAAGCATGAGCCTTTGCTAACCAGCTTGGTCATGAGGATGGTGAAACACTGAATGACAGTTCGACTGATTGTTTTAAGGAAAAGTGGGGGAATCGGAAAATAACTTAAAGCAGGTGAATCTGAGCGTGTTAATACAGAAGTAATTGAAGAATGGAAAACAGAAAAATTGAAGGACATTTTCCAGAGATATGAACCATATATAACACTGATCAAAGCTGATTATTTTGGCTATAGAGAGAACAGGCTTGGATAAGTCGTCATTATAATGAGTTATTGTAAGTCACCATTATGATGACATAGCATTACTTGTCATGTCTCTTAAGTTGTTGAAAAATCTTGGTCCCGAAAGTGATGACTTAGGCGAGGTTTACTGTATAATAATTTCAGACCATTTATTTATTTAATAAGTTATTTTATATATATTATATATACACATACACATTTTTATAATTATATTATTTCTCTAAACATCAACGACCCATAATTTTATTATAATTCTATCAAAAATTTGAATAAATTTATTGTAAGTGGTGATTGATGTCTCTAGGAAATTAAACAGGAATTTGAATTTCTAAATTACTTTACTTTATACAAACTTTTAAGCTGCTGTAACAGATTACCTTTAATAATGATGTCTGCTAGTTCACTGGCATTTCCTGCTTCTTCTCCAACAGGGTTGAAACCAGCCTTTTTTGCTATAATTATGTCATGTTCAGATTAATATCCAAATTTAAAATAATTACAAAAGCCTGTTAGACTAAACAGACCAGGCATAGTTAACATAATTCTTATTTTTGTTTGTAACAGAGAGTTTATTGTTGTTTTTTTGTTAGTGTTTACCATTTTTTTATTTGTTTTTAAATTACAATTAAAAGAAACAAACTATTCATCAAATTTCTGTAAATAAAGAATATTTTATGTTAGTTATTTACAACACACACACACACACAGATTCTACACAGTCATTTTCAAAATAATTTTACAAATCTCACCTGCAGCACCTGTGCTCTTTCCCACAACAAAACATTTGATTTTATCAAAACCAAGAGATTTACTATCTGAGCCTAAAATATAAACAAAATAAAACAACACATTTTTTAAAGCTGAAAAACTGACAGACCACATCCACATGTATAAAATGAAATCACAGACAATGGGGAATTAATAGTAAACTTTGGGTTTTAAAATTGAATATAAGCAAATTGCAGTTATAAAATTCACTTGATGTTTTTTTATCCAGATAAAATTTAATTCAGTTTTATGATCTGCAGTCAGATGCAGTTAAAAAATATACTATATTCACCTTCAAGGCTTTCTGCGGCTAGTACCGCTGCCTGGACTGTTCTTGGACTTGTAAATATGACAGCCGAATATGAATCAAGTTCTTGTAAACAAGATGCTAATTTATCTGTGTTGACAAATTTGAAAGCTAATACTGGGATACTGACAGCATTGTAACCAGAGGTTCTGAGATGCTGTAATAAAATTTGTTTTAGAGATTATTTTGTGTAAGATTTAGTTTAGTCTAAACATTTTAAACACTTTTGTAAGAAATAAATAACTTGTGTTCATTATTATGCTGCATTTTATTGCAGGTAACAAAATAACTTAAAATAATGTCAATATTTGTCAATATTTATCAATCTCAGTCATTTGAATAATGTAACTAATTTCTTCTTTTCCCTTGTAAAAATGGTCACCAGTTTGTAGAAAGATAAAAATTATATTTAAACTGATCATCTCTGTGCACACCCACACCCACACACAAACACACACAAACAAAGTGGACAGATGGAAAGATATCAAATAAATAATCTAATTATGTCAACAACAATTGGTTGGCTAATTATCTGGCAAACATTTTAGAAATTTTAAACATACTTATCAGAAAGAACTGACAACTTTGAAATGAAAAACAAATATTAAAATTATAATAGTTTATAATATTACCGTAACAAAATTATCTTCTTCTGTTTCTTTCGGAGCTTTAAACAACATTACAAACTTGTCATTGATATTTGGAGCTGTTTGTGTCATGGTTATTATTTTTCTCACAATCTAAATTTTTGTTATCAGATGAGTTTTTGAAAGCAGCATCTCTCCTGGAAGTATTACAATTTTTTATTAATTTAATCACATTAAAACTGCAACATTTTATTTCATGGCAAAACAAAAAATTATAATAATTTCCATAACACTGATTAATGGTCTTATGATATATCCAGAACTGAGAGAGAGAGAGAGAGAGAGAGAGAGAGAGAGAGAGAGAGAGAGAGAGAGAGAGAGAGAGAGAGAGAGAGAGAGCTTGATGAGACTGGTTTTTGGAACCATTATTATTTTTTTTAACAATTGAATGAGCTGTATATATAAATTATATAAGTAAACCAACAGAATCATATTCACCTCATATAAATTATATTTTTCAAATAAAAAACAAAAAGTAAATGTAAACAATGACCATAAATGGACCTGTCACTATATCACTATCAGTATCACCAATGAATCATTCAATTTCAAACATCACCGATTCATCATCAACAGCATAAATAACCGTATTCACATAGATTTCATTAATGAGTCCTTTGTTATTAACTGAAGTCAAATGTTCAGTATTTCTTTTATTTATAAAAAGTGTTAATAAAGTGCCTCACCAAAACAAAATCTCTAAATTTCAAATTACCCTGTCTTAGACGATAGGCGCAGACATTTTGACTGAGCAACGTCCTTAATTAATTCATAAATTATATTTTTAACGTAGAACGTTTGACGGAGTATTCTAAAGATTAACTAAATTTATTTACAAATTATTATTTTATATATAACATACATTCTTATGACTATTATTATTTTTTTTTTTTTTGTACGAACATTATATACTATCTTTTTATGGCTCAGGAGCTGTTAACGAGGACAAGGTTGTCGTCGGTATTGCGGGAATTTCAGTTAATCTTTTCATCGATTCGGCTGAAATAGGAAACCCGTAAAAACAAATAAAAAAAGGAAAGGCAGTATAAAATAAATAAAGATGCCGGGATAAAATTAATATATGGGTACATAATTTTATTTTGAAAGTTCACAGTGATGTTAATGAGTTTTAATCCTTGAAGTCACCTGGCGAAGTAACCCTAAAATATGGGCGATAGTTTTACTTTTAATTTAAATATTTTTGCATGTTTAGTTCTGGGTATTTTGTATGTGGTAACGACAGACAGTTTTTCGGTGTATAATATTGATGATTCTAGAGGTTATGGGCGAAGGTTCGATGGAATTGGTGGTCTGAGTGGAGGATCGGTGAGTATCACTATGGTTGTTACTGGAAATATCCATTGCATTAAAGAAATGAACGTTCTTAAAACTATAGTTGTCTCCCGTTACTTCCACCCCCACTCTCTCTCTCTCTCTCTCTCTCTCTCTCTCTCTCTCTCTCTCTCTCTCTCTCTCTTAACTTCACTAATACACTCATTACAATTTACATCTAAAAAAAAGAGGCTTATTTAAATTATCTATTGTTAACTAATTTATTGGAAACTATTGATAGTTTGGTTACGTTTGTCAAGATTATCCATTTAACCCCGCTAATTTCAGCATGTGTGCAATCTCAAATAAAAATTAGAACAGAAAGGGATGTTTAAAAAAAAAAAAAAAAAAAAAAGAAGAAGAAGAAAAAAAAAAAAAAAAGCAGCAACCAACCAAACAAACAAAAAGCATGGTTCCAATGCAGTAAAGAGAATGTGTAAAATCTAAAAGAATGAAGTCTGTCTGTGACATTATCTTTGCTTTCTGGAGACAGTATAGATGAAAAAAAAAAAAAAAAAAAAAAAACACAAAAAATAAAATAAAATAAAATAAAATAAAAAAATGAAAAAAATATGTTATAATGTATTGTTTTATTAAAAAAATTAGATTAGTTACAGCTATAGGAGAACATTCTTTGATGATGAAAGTTCACCCGTTTTAAAAGAAAGACTGGTTCTGCTTTAAAAGATGCCATGGTTTATTATTATAGCTTATCTGATAGTTACGTTTATAATGTTCTGGTAATGTAGCAAAAGAAGGTGACGGAGAAATAGGAAGAGAAAGGCTAGCTAACTGTAGAAACAGATGAGGCAGTTATTTTTGTATACAAAATGGTTGTGTATTTTTTTTCTGTGTATTGATTAGATACATAGTGAGAGGAATAACTGGGACTCTTTCCTGATTATTTTCATTAATGAGAAAGAATCACAGATTCAAAATATAAATACAGAAGAGATCTTTTAAGATTTATAATTATTTCCAATCATTGTTTGTGTGTCATTATTCTTATAAATATTTACAGAAAGTAAAATAATGTATTTAAATATTCATTTTATGTTGCAGGCAACTTCAAAGTTGCTGATGGCATACAAAGAAAAACAACGTAGCGAAATTCTAGATTACTTATTTAAGGTTGGTTTTTTACAGTAGAGTAGTGGTAATTCTTGTACTCTTTTAATTTTCATTTTCTTTTTACTCTTGTTGTCTGTTCTTCTCTAGAATTGGTCTGTCAAATGTTTTACTTTTACTGTTCTCAATAACATAACAGCAAAATTGAAAGCAGGTTGATAGGAAAGTCCTTGTCTATAAACCATTTAAACCCATGATTTTTAGTTACAACATTTTGTAAGTTTTATATGCAGATGAAAGAACATTCTGGCAGAAAAAAAGATGGTTAAAAAAATATAACATATTTCCATTTATTAATTTTTTTTATTTTATTAATCAACTTAAGATCTGTATGAAATTTATCCAATAGTGATGGTATTAAAGATCAAAATTATGGAAAATATTAATTCATTTATTCGTTGAGTATATAAAATGCACAAGGATCACCATATACAAGCAATTTTAATTAGGACTGAAAAAACTAATAAAGAAAAGAAAAGTAAGATAAACATCAAACTGCATTATACTTTTACATTTTAAGACTATAATTGTTAAAAATATAGTATTAATACTATTAAATATAATAAGTATATTAGTGCTTCTTAGTGTAAAAACAGTAATTTGCCACATAATCATGTGAAAAAGTTGACATACTTTGGAGACGGACCATTTAAAAGCCTTTTGGATATATTGTACCAGATGTGATTTTTATCTAGATCATAATAATAGGTGAATTTTCTGGTAATTTGATGAATAAATAAAAACCAGATGTGTGTAAGAAGTGTCATCCTGTACCCTGTTTTAAAATTTTACAGCCAGAATTTGGTGCAGCACTGCAGATTTTAAAAGTTGAAATAGGAGGTGATTCCCAAAGTTCAGGTAACTGTTCTGAACACCAAGTAAATACCTAATGTTCAGACATGTTTTTGCAGGTCCTATAAACCCCCATGAAAAACAACAACAAACAAACAAAACTAAAAAATATTATTCCTGTTTTGATACATTTCTTTGAATGTTAGTGATGTGAGAGTTGAAGCTGAGTAATTAAATGCATGTCTGTAATTATGAAGCTGAGAAGAATGTATCAACTGTTCCTTTAATCCATTTATGATCTATAATTATTTAGTAGTATTCATAAGTTCAATGATAATTTCAAGGAAATCATTTTGGCAAAGATAAAACTAAAGTTGTATTATGTCTGTTGCTCTCTTTCTATGTATTTATCTTGAGGAGTTCTAATGATGAATTAATTATCTCAAAAGTGCTTGAAATTCTAATAATATTGTTTGCAATATTTATTTTAATTTTCAATCATCTTTGGAATTAAATATGTTTATTAAAACATTTTAGATCCAGGATTGTTATATTTGTGTATTATAAGCATTTTTAAGCATGCTAAATAATTTGTTTTGTTTTTAGATGCCACTGAAGCATCACACATGCACAATGACTGGGATGAAAACTACAACAGAGGTTATGAATGGTGGCTTATGAAAGAAGCTAAACGAGTATGTTAATAATATTATATAAGAAATGAATTTGATAACTGTTGACATTAGTGGCAATATGAACACTAGTAAGAAGTTTTAGTTATTTTAAAATGTTGTCTATAAAAATCTTAAGGTCTTGTTATATATTTATTTTTAGCGTAATCCAAATATCAAACTGTATGGTTTACCATGGAATTTTCCTGGCTGGCTTGGAAATGGAACACAGAACCCATACATTGATCCACTCAGACTGTCTGTTTATATCATGAAGTGGATACGTGGGGCAAAACTCATCCATGGTCTTAACATTGACTTCATTGGCGTAAGAAATTGAATTTCCTTATATTTCTGAAATATTGATTGTTTTAACATATATTTACCTGTTTAAAAAAAGTTATGAAGTATTTATAATGTAAAAATTAAGTCAGTATTATTACATGTATAAAATATCATTTGAATAATTATAAATAATTATAAAAAATTAAAATAACAATAAGAAAGGTACAATATGTATTATTAATTAGTAATAAATAGATTTGTATTTTTTATTTTAGATCTGGAATGAAAAACCTTATGAGAAAACATATGTCAAGGTAAAATCATTACATGTTTATCTTACCTATTTTATGTGCAACTGTTAACCCAATAACTTTTATGAGGTCCAAGAAATGTTTAAAATATCTCATTATCTTTTTCATTCGTAAGATAGATAACAGCTGTTATAAAGTACAGTGTTACCTGTCTTGTACTGACTAGCAAAAGTATCCCTACATTGCAGATGTCCTCTCATTAGCGGCACAACAATTACAGACAATTTGTTTGAATATAATTTAGTGCATGGAATGTCTGAAATGAATTGTCCAGGTAACCGCAGAATGTTTGACTTGTATTTGAATAATGTAATGAAAAATGGTTTAACTCTGTATATTTTATTAATGGCTGTTAAATGCTATAGAAATGATTTTTTGCAAATTTGCAACTTCTTTTTATGGACTAGTTGCAGTGTATTTTTTATATGCTTGAACCCATAATTAATTTTAGTTTTTAAAATTGATATTTAATATTATTATTAAAAATGTTATATAAAGCTGTTGTACGATAAAATTATTTATTTTGGGAAAGACAAATCCAAACTGGTAGGACCATCTGCTTTAGCAGTGCAATTGTAATTTTTAAAAATGCTGTCTGCATCTGAGTTCAGTCGAGTCTTGGAAAAGCGTACATCCTAGATGGCCGCTCATCATATGGGCTGCCAAAGACAGGTACCACTGTACATCTTATGTAGTATAACCAATAATTTCCCTCACCTTTTTATTTAGCATATATTATTTAATCAATTTTCCTATTATTATATACATGGTGAAATTCAAAGTTGTTTGATCTTCTGGTTATATATTATCCATTTCTCAGTATTAGTTTTTATAAAACTGATATTGAAGAAAAATAAATTATAAACCTGTTTACAAAAGTACAAAAAACTGGACAAGAAACATTAATATTGAATACAATTTTGTTTTATTTACTAGTGGTTTATTTTTTTCAGAGCATTACCTATAAAATATTTCTCATTTCTAGTTTTTCTGTTAATATATTTATAAAAAACAGATAATAATTAATATAGTCAAAAATACATGAATAGAATGGAAAGTTAATAAGCTACCTTAAGATATCCAAGGTAAATTACTTAGTTATTTTCTTTAAAAATACTCTATTACTCAATTACAAATTTTGATAATGTTATATCTATATAGACTTTGAGAAAAGTATTAGACAACTCTGGTTTTCAAAGTACTCGAATTGTTGTGGCTGATGACGGAGGTTGGGGTGTTGTTAATGACATTTTGACAAACACTGAATTTGCAGCTGCTGTTGATTACATTGGGTAAGTAATCTTGATGTTGTAGTTACTTCACGTTTCCACTATTACTAATAGTATTACCACTACTATCTGTACTACTACTACTACTACTACTACTACTACTACTATAGTTGATCTGATACAACTGCAACTATTGCTACGATTATTACTAGTATTACTATTCTAATACTAGTACTACTGCTCTATTCCTACTACTACTACTACAATTACTACTACTGCTACTACTACTACTACTAGTTGTACTGCCTTTATTATTATTACTTCCACTACAACCAATAAAACTACTACTATTATTAATGTTGTTATTACTAATATTATTATTTTTACTGCTACCATTATTATTTATTGGTATAATTATTTCTAGCCTTCCACTATGTATTGCTACTCTACTGTTATTACTGCTATTACTACAACTATTACTACATGTACTACTAGTATTAATACTCTATAACTATTAATACTCTGTTACTACACCTACAACTAGTATTAATACTCTATTACTACCACTAACATCTCAAAGTTACAACTATTACTATTATTTTAGTGTCCACTATCCTGGAACAATATCACCTCTAGAAGCACTTCAGACTGGTAAACAGTTGTGGTCATCGGAGGATTACAGCACTTTCAATGATCTGACTGGTGGGGGCTGCTGGGCTAGGGTAAGTTTACAAAACTTAGGAGTGGATATTTCAGTTTAATTTTGCAGAGTGATTATGGTTAGTATGGATATTACTGATAAACCAAAACACTGTTTTGTTTTAAACTTCATCAGAAAGAAGATGATTAAGCTACTCTCCCAATAATTATCAAGCCTTGTGGGCATATGTCCAGCTATAAAGTTTTTTTTACTTTTTGGGGGGGATTCTCAGATATGTTTAGTCATGTACAGTTTGAAGTTAGTTAGTTCATCCAGATGGTGTGTGTGTGTATATATATATATATATATACATTTGTATTGTGGACCATTAAGATAAACAGATTAGTATATATGTGGACACACACGCACACACACACACACACACACACACACACAATGCCCTACACAATAAGCACACATTTTCACATTTATAATTAGTTTGTTTATCCACTGCAGATTTACTTCATTCTAATATGTATTAAAAATCTATTGTTTGGGATGAATTAAGTGTCAGTTTCATTTAGAAGATTTGAATTTTACTTCTTTTTTTTAAATGTTTTTATCACATTGTCTTCTTCATCTATATTTTCTTTTACTTCTTTTTTTTTTGTCTGTCTACTAATTTTTTTTTCAGATTCTCAACTGGAACTATGTAAATGGCTTCATGACGAGGTAGTTTTATAAGGAACAGTTAAACATTAATTTTGATGTTTAGTTTGTTTATAAAGCTTGATAGAATAAACAAATGCAATGATCTAGTTTTATTTTTTTGAAATAAAATAAAATATAACCTCATCTTTGTATTTTTTTTATTATCCCAAGCTTTATAAACATGTTGAATGTAAAATAATAATTTGTTTAACTCTTTGAATCAGGAGCTTTTTTTATTGATTATATGACCAATTGCAATGACAATGAGAGTGAAAGTTGCTACTGTCTGTGAAAGAAATTTCGATCCTTTTTGTTCCATTTTTATTTTTTGCAGTCACACTTTTACTCATTACAAATGTGCTATATATAAATATACTATCTTTATGATGTATTGCATGGAATATCTGAAATGAACTGTCCAGGTAACTGCAGAATGTTTGACTTGGATTTGAGTAATGTAATGAAAAATGGTTTAACTCTGTATATTTTATTAATGGCTGTTAAATGCTATAGAAATGATTTTAATGCAAATTTGCAAGTTCTTTTTATCGACTAGTTGCAGTGTATTTTTTATATGCTTGAACCCATAATTAGTTTTAGTTTTTAAAATTGATATTTAATAATATTATTAATTAATTAATTTATTACTTAATTATATACACAGTACAATAGCATGGAACTTGATAGACAGTTACTATGAGGGTTTACCTTGGGATCGTGATTCTTTGATGACTGCTAGACAACCATGGAGTGGAAACTACAATGTATCTAGTCCTATATGGACATCAGGTAAATTAGTATGTACTTTAATAGTGTTCTTTAAATTGTGTTGATTATTAAGTACTCTAATGTCAAAACTGACCAATAAAATTATGACTTATTAAGTGATATGGCCATTAATGTTTTGGCCATGCCAAAACCATTTTATACAAATCTTTGTTCTTGTCAGGACATAAGTGTTTATAGAGTGAGTTTTATTGTAAATAATTAGATTTATAATATGTAAATCATGAACAGAAATATATTTAAAAAGACTAACAAAAGTAAAAAATCTTTACTAGTCATGTATTCAAAAAGTTACTTATCTTATTTATCGTTAATTTTGATATGTATTATCATATTGATATTCATGAAGAATAAAGAGGTTTAATGTAAAAAAGAATAACTTCAAAATATTGTTTGTTTTAGAAAACTATATGAGGAAAACATGAACTAAGGACAGTATTTATAAAGAAATCTTTAATTACATTATAAAGTAAATAAAATAAAACAAAAATCATGTAACAATATTAAATTTATTTTCAGATTTGTTCTGTGTTTTTTTCAGCACATACCACACAGTTTACAAACATTGGCTGGTCTTACCTGCGACATGGTTCTGGTGTTGGAATGTTTGACTTTGGCGGATCATATGTTTCACTGATAAGTCTTGATGGAAAAGATCTTTCTATTATTATTGAAACTATGGTGTGTATGCATATTGTTGAAACACACAAAAACATATACACACAAACACATTTACATCTGCATGCACATATGCTCACACAGTAATATGTTGCTGATTGTTTCTGTTACTGTTCGTATACTAAATCTATTTAATTTTAGTTCTCACACCTGAAAATAAAAACAAGGATAAGATGTATCTGAGTTTTCTTTTTCAGAGTCACAATCATTCTGTGTGTATTCGCCCAGTGCTGCCATATTACACTGTCAAAACACAAACTGTGATTCTTAATCTGAAAGGGTCTTTTGTAAGCACTTCAAACGTTATTTGTTCAAAATTTAAATCAAAATTTACATGTTAATTAAAAACATTTATTTACATGACTGCATATTTTATTATTTCAAAAACCTGATGTATACTGTTAAATTCAACTTTAATTAAAAAAATATTTACATGACTAAATGTTATTTTATTTAAAAAACAAAACAATTTATGTTGTTAAATTCTAGTTTTGTCATTTACTAATTGTTTTTATTATAGGCTAACTCTTCATGTAATTGTATGTAGTCACTAGGTCACATACAGGTAAAATACACAAAACTGAAGAAAATAAGATTTCTGTTAAAGGCTTTATTATTTTAGTTTGATTATAAAACAAGTATTTTGAGATAAATAAAATTATTTTAGCTATTTGTTGTAAATATGTAAAATATATTTGGATTGTCTGCTAAAAATGTATGTAAAATATGTATTTTTACAAGATTGATCTATAACTGTTTGTCTTTTTTCTTTCTTTTCAGGCCAATATAAATGAGTTAAATGTTTGGTACACCAAGCTACAATTTAATGGAGATGAATCTATTTTCTTCAAGAAGCTTGAACCAATAAAAGTATTTAAATATGAATTATAAACATAGCATTGGAAAAGACTTAACAGTTAATCAATAATGTATTTTAAAGTACATTCTGAGACACAAAAACAACATACAACTGCAAATGATTGTTGATCCCAGTCATCCTAACATACATTTTTATTCCAAGCTGCATCAATCGCATTTAATCTATAAATGCACTTTGTGTTGCTTTTAAATTTAATTTGTTTATAGTTATGTACACTTTATTGATTATATTACTTCATAGTTAGTAATCAGAAGGTAGACCAGGCTGTTAATTTGGATATACATGTTTGACCAAATGAAAAGAAATGTGAAGAAAGTATAAAGAATAGCTATGATTTGTGAATGAACTAAACAGTTCTGTAACAGAACATTTTACCTTAAAAAATAATGTTGAAATTCTCATGATAATACATGGATATGTAGTTGTCTTATTTTAGATCTGAATATAATAAATTTTACTACATATTTTTTGACAATTGGCAGTGTGGAACTTAACATTTTGTGTCTCACTTTTTGACTCATCCATCGTAACAGTACTGTCAGACAGACATATATATACATATATATATATATATATATTGAATTTTTTCCACTTTTGTTAAGCAAATTCTAAAATTTTGAACTTTTTGTCAGGTTCACAATGGAAAACTGAAACTAAACTTGGGGGTGGATGAGTTGTATACACTGACAACACTAAAGATAGGAAGTCATGGAGATTATGGGCCTCCCCCACCTCCAGCCCAGTTTACTCTACCTTATGTTGAGGATTTTGAAGGTAAAATAATATAAAAATAAATAAAACAACCATTTATTTCTATTTCTATTTATTATTATTATGCTTCATGGGACTGCAGAAGATGCAGCAGCAGTGGAAGGAATATAATATTTGTAGTAAATTCTGTGCAATAATAGTTATATCAAAAGGTAGTGCTAAATTAAAACTAGTATTTATTATAAGTATTAAGACATATACAGTTAAAAAAATAGTCAAATTTGATTTATTATTAATAATGTTAATATTGATGCTATTATTGTTTTTGTTTTTTTTGTTGTTATTATTGCTGTTTTTTGTTTTTTGATAGTAATATTGGTATTTTTATCATTATAGTCATTATTGTTATTATTTCAGTATATGACAACCATGCAGAACCGTTACTGTTGGCGATGCAGAGTGGATCATTTGAGGTAGTAGCTGGCGATGAGGACCACGGTAAAGTAATGAGACAAGTGGTTTTAGAAAAACCTGTTGTATGGTGTACCACAGCTGGTTATCTGGATGCTACTATCAATTTACTAGGACAAGCAAACTGGTTTGTAAAATCTTTATTTTCATGAATTTATTATAATCACACAATCCATGGATAGTAAATAAAACGGAGTGAAACAGGTATTTTGGTGCTGTTAATTTGAAGTCCTATCCGAATAAAAAATGCATGAGTGGAAAATTTGAAATCTTACCTTTACATTGTAGTGTGTGTGTGTGTGTGTGTGTGTGTGTGTGTGTGTGTGTGTTTCTGTGCATGTTAATGCGTGCACGTGTGTGCATGGGCATGTCTCCAAAATTTGATTAGAGATAAAGTAGATTAATGCTATATATTTATTCTTTTTTCCTATGTGTTTTTTTTTTTGATTCCTGTGTAAAATAATCCTCTCTTACAAAATGACATGTATTATTGTAAATATTTTGTAAAAGAAACAATAATTGTAAGTGGTAAGAGGTAGCAATTTTTGACATGTGGAATATAACAGACATTTTTTTAAAATGTAAGAAATTATAAAATATTTTTAGGTTTTTGTATCATGTTAGGCACACTTAAATATTACTGAATATCACCAAAGATAAACCTTAAATATTGTGGGTTTTTTCTTAAAGGACTGATATCTATATTGAAGCTGATATGAAAGTAGGAGAGGTAAATGGAACAACTGGGGTGTTTGTTGCAGTTCATATCACCAATACTGGTTGCTGGAGTTATGAAGCTGTAGGCATTTTCTTTTACCTGTTCCCAAATGACAATTTGTTTCTGGTTACTAGTGACTTAGGTAACTGTGATATAATTATTGTGACAGTTTGTAATTCTTTAGGTATAATAGTTATAATTATTTGTAAACTGATTATGTTTTTCTTATCATCAGCAAGTTTGGTAATTGTATTTATAGTAATTATTGTAACTGGTTAATACTGTTTGTATTAGTACTCGTTTTGTTTTTGTATATTTTTACTCAGTATGAATGACACCAGTCAAACTGAAATACCCCCCCCCCCCAAAACAACAACAACAAAAACAAAAAAACACCCCCAAAACAACAGAAGTAGAACATAATGGATTAAATTATTCACTGATTAACTATTGGTGAAATCAAAAATAGTCTGTATATTATGGCAACCTACTGATTAACTGAAATATTTAAAATAAGATTAAAGTTAAAGTCTACTTCTTTTATCAACATTATATTCAGAAAAAAAAAATAAAAAAGTAGAGTGAATTATTTTTTCTTTATTTCATGGCAGCAAGAAACAAAATAATAAGAGGAGGGAGAGAATATGAAGCAGTAAGGCATGGCTGGAACAAACTGTTTATGCTTGCCAAAGTATGTTATTCATCTGTATGTATATCTAGTATCTTAGAATAATTCCTTGTCAGTTCACCTGACTGATTCGAATAGTTACAAATAACACATTTTTTACATCAGGCCAATACTTTTGGTAATGTGACCCTTCAGAATATATTTTTGGTCAAAATGGACATGATCACCATTCTTTAGATATCTATATCTCAACAACAGTGGGCCTACATTCATAATATTGGTGCTATTCGAAAGGGAATTCCATAAGGAATTCAAATATTTAGCATGTAGTTTGTTTATAATGGTTTAATGTTGAATTTGATCCTGTGGATCATGTAACCTTGAAATCAGCTATAGGAGGTTAGCAACAACATAAAAAAATATTTAGAGATGAAATATTCTTTATGATGATATGTCAGGTTAGTTATAGATTAATAATATTCCAGATTACTGATAGAAGCAGATTAATGATATGCCAGATTAATGATAGAAGCAGATTAATGATATGCCAGATTATTGATAGAAGCAGATTAATGATATGCCAGATTACTGATAGAAGCAGATTAATGATATGCCAGATTACTGATAGAAGCAGATTAATGATATACCAGACTATTGATAGAAGCAGATTAATGATATGCCAGACTATTGATAGAATCAGATTAATGATATGCCAGATTACTGATAGAAGCAGATTAATGATATGCCAGATTACTGATAGAAGCAGATTAATGATGTGCCAGATTGCTGTTACAACTAGTTTAGTGAGATGCCATTTTAGTGATGTAACTACCTTAATGAGATAACTTGATTAATAATATGCTAATGTAGTGATGGAACTTGATTAATAATTAATGAGAGAACTGGGTTAATTGAATCTTTATTAATGGTGGAAAAGAATATTGATAAACTGTTTAATATTTTTTGTTTCAGAATGGATATGTGACTGGTGGAGTGAATGGTTACCTGCTGTTTAACATTACTGTTCCAAGTAAACCATCTTCAGGTTTTGCTGGAGTTGGTACTGACTCATATGGAATAGCAGATTTTGATAATCTTAGAGTGACAACAGCAGATTTGGGGAATTCTTTTAATATGAAAAAACGCCATGGAAGAAATTTCATTCAGAAAATGGGGAAAAACTTTATCAAGAAAATAGGAAGAACAAGAAATTAAAAAGAAAACTTAAGATTACAAAATGTAATGGTAAAGCAAAGCAAAATTATTAATAATACAGTTAACATAGATTGTTTTGTTATGGCTAAGCCTCAGAAATCTTTATAAAATGAAAATTCCATGTAGATTATATAAAGCCCTGAATTTTTATTGACAATGTTTATTTTTATGTGTATTCAGAAAACCTATATAGATGGTGAAAAAATGAATAAATAAAGTAATGATAAGCCATCAGCAAAAAACATTGGCTATTGGGTATTGGCTATTGAGCATGAAAAATAAAAGTATCATAGTTTAAATAAATTAAAATTTATAGCAAAATTCTGTAACTTTAAAAATTTCTAATCTTTAAGGATGGAATTGACAATGGCACGCCACCAAAATGTGATGCACTGTTGAAGTACACCGACAGTGTTCACACTGAGGTAGTTGATCCTTCATCAGGATAAATGAATGGAGTTAAATAAGTACGACCAATATAAACATGACACAAGGCTATCTCATCTTTCCTGCCAGTCCCTCAGGGATGACTTGACACAATGAAGTGGTCATCATGAATATGCCATTCTAGTCCTTTTGCCAAGTGGAGACGATATTCTGGCCAATATAATGTTTAAAATCAGTAGAAGGTACACCAATTTGCATGTGGCAAGTTCAAAGCTTTTTCATTACATCTTATGCCAGCATGGCTGGGTACCCAACAAATAAACTGTATCTTTATTTGCTTTAGATAAAAAGACCAACTTTCATATAACCTTCCCAAATAAGGAATGGTCCTGCTTCATAGTATCTAAAGCTTGGGGTCTTGAAAGTGAGTTGGTAAAAATAATAAATTTGGATGCACTAGAATCCTTTATTTCTTCCACGGCTTTTATGATTGCCCAAACTTTAGCATTAAAGACTGATGTGGAGTCAGTCATTCTCATAAGTATTGCATATCTGATGGAAGAACTAGCACAAGCTACAGAATTCCCACCCTGTGATCCATCTGTAGAAAAGGGAATGTAATCTCGGTACTTGTTTTTAATTTCCATGAAAAACTGTTTATACCCTAACACATCTGTACAATCTTTCTTCAGATGCACAGGATGAAAGGCAACTTATGATGGTACAGTAAAGTGATAAAACAAAATATGAAGGAGTTTCCAAAGTGTCGCTTAAATCAGTGTTGGAAAACGACAAAAAGCACTTAATGCAAAGACCAAACAGCATTTGGTTTGCATCAAACAAATTCATATATTTATTGTCAAACACTGCATTATATGTAGGATGTAAGACTTAAATGTTGACTCATACACAAAGCATTCACAATTATGTTTAGGCAAGAGAGCTATAAAAAGAGAGCATGACCTTTTTGCCTTTTGAAAACTGAGAAATAAAAACAGGAAATTGACCTCTTAGTCTTAGGCCCATGCCATGGAAGTTATTTAAAATCTTCCACGTGACACTGTAAACCTTATTCATTCCAAAAAGAACCCCCAAATACACAAACCAAATCCTGATTATGGATGGAAGCTTCTCTTATAAAATGTTTCAAATGTAACAAGGTTATCAGCCATACTACATCACAGTGCACATGACTAGTCCATGATTGATTATTCTTTCTTTGGTTTTAAAATACAACTTGTCAAAGTGATAGAACAATAACTAGTAGGATTTACTGGATCCTTATCGGCTTGGGAATAGGAATAATAATTGCTTTCCTCCAATCAGAAGGAAATTCTCCAGATATTATTTAAAATATTCAAAAGAAATATGAAAGATGAACAGGTAAATGTTTAATAACTTATAATAAAATTCATCTGGTCCTACTGAAGTATGGGTTAACTGAAGAGCATACTGAAATTCCACCACAGAGAAATGCTTGTTGTAAACTTACGCATTTTCAGATGAAAAAAAATTAATGGTCCACTTTTCAGATTTAGTTCTGACACTTAAAAGCATCTGTACTGAAAGCAGAAGGTGAATTGTGAGAAATGTTGTTTGCCAATGTCAGAACTGCAATGCTATTTCAGAAGCAGGACAAAGAAGAAAACAAATAGTGATAATAATCTCAAGGAATAGAAAACCTCTTAATAAGAATTAAAAAAAAAAAATTAAAAACGACACAGAATTATAATAATTAGTAGTAGTATTGAAGTATAAAATCATTGGTATGTTCTGATCAACATTACCAACACAGTTATTGATAATTGCTTATAGACTGTGACAAAGTAATCATTCAAGAATAATTACTGCTTTAACGAAAGCAACAGAAACCTTTTAAAAGAATAGTAATTACAAGAAAACATTTCAACAGACTTTTAATGGAAGGCACCATTGCTTGTACATAAAGCTGGAAAATGCTGAGTCTAAAGGGGTGAAAATGAACTACAAATAAATGATAATGGGGTCACATCCTGCTAGAGGTTTATCTAAATAAACATGGATAAGAACAATGTAGGCTTTACTGTTAGCTGCAACTATATAAGAGAAAGGGAAGTTGTGTCGTCTGCAGAAAATTGTTATGTTCTGAATTCTTTATTCAGCAAGGTCTGTATAAATTATTATTTCTTACAGGGACATTTTAGGAATTTTCTGTTAGATACATAAGCCAACTGTTACAAGTGGTAACATTGAGTGGTAAGAGCTGCTGATTCCAAAGACATTTGGCATTCAAAGATGCTGAATTTCTGATTTAGAGTGCTATTTGTTCTGTAAGAAAACCAACAAGGGTTTACAGCAACCATGTTCTTCATTTAGGAAACTTGTTGCATAGTATTGCGAAAGGAGAACTACGTCTTTGTCTTAAATAAATTTGTTATGTGTGTGTGTGCGTTTTTAGAATCAGTTAATTATAAATTTCTAAAATGTTACAGTAATATTGGAAGTAAATTTAGAAGTTGTAGAATACAGTTAAATATTTTCTGTATGGTTACAAAATGCGTAATTGATTTTGTTTTAATGTCAAAAATGATGTAGAGTGTTACAGAATATAGACAAATATTAAATTATAATGTTTCAGGACAAGTAAACTATAAACTCATAGAATGTTACAGGATGCAGGTAAATAATAATAAATTACAATCTTAAGGAAAAATAAATGATAAATTCATAAAATTCATAAGAAGGATATAGGTGAATATTACATTATATGCTTCCAATGACAAAAAAAAAAAAAAAAAAAAAAAAAAATGAAGCAAAAAGAAAAGAAACATTAATGCAATTAGAATAAGTTTGATAATGCATGTAATCCACACAGTCTTGAACATTCTAATGATCCTATAACAGTACAGGGGTATCAAAATTGTGCAAAACAAACCATAACCCACACTGTGCGTTTATAGAACCTTCTCTATTTTGCAATTCGGATTTTTCATATACCATTAATATCTTAGACATCTAAGTCTGGTATGTAACGTAAACAGTCTATTTGTCAGACAAGGATAAGGCATTTCGTTTTGACAGATTTTACACTCTGATCATTATTTCAGAATCCCAAGTCAAAAAAATAAAAAATAAAAAAATAAAAAATAAATAAACAACAACAACAAACAAATAAAATAAAATAAAATAAAATAAACATTGTCGATGGGCAGTTGTCCATTTTTTAAATTTTGGTAAGTAATTGCACAAATGCCCAGACATCCCAACGAAACAGGCCACCGCAGTGGAAGAATTTACCGCAAGAAATAAGGTTGACGATAGTTGACAAAGAATTGAAGGAATGTTCCGAAGTGTTCGTTCTCTACCAGACAAAAAGAATAAATTAAATTTTATTACAGTGTCACTAAGCACAATGTTATTTTAGTAAAATAGCCATTAGTATGTATTCATGATTTACTAAAGCGAAGGTAGACAAAACCTTAAAACTATAAGATCACTTATTATTTATTTATTTATTTGACGAAGGTCTAATTTCATTTTATGTATGCTGAATTTGAAAACGAAAAAGCATTATTGAATGTTCTTCAACATATAGGACCAATTTTATTTCTAGTACAATTACTTAATACTATCTGTATTTTAAAATCAGCAGATTAGTAATTATAATGTTAGCATTGTTGGGGAAAAAATAGGGGCAAACAACTAAGGTGACAAAAATATTAAAATGTTGAACTAAGCTCTGGCTAAAACATCAACATTTTTATTATTTTATTTATAAATATATATATATATATATATTTGATCTTGTATTACTTTATTATTTGGCAGATGAACCTATTGCTATTATTTTTTTTTCTTCACATATTTAGATACAAATTTATAGTTTAATTCGCCTTAAAAAAAAAAAAAAAAAAAAAAAAAAAAAAAAAAAAAAAAAAAATATGATTTTTATAAATGTTTATTTCTCTTTTTTTTTCTTTTTACTTCCTACATTCATTCCTATACGAAAATATTAATGATATTTACACTGGCAAATAATGTAAGTGAAAAGGAAAATGAGTTAACTGAATAATATTAATATCTGTAAACTTCTTGAGCTATTTACATAAAAAAAATAAAAAAAAAACAGTTGAAAAATATATATATTTTTTCGTTAAGTATATATATTTACAGATGGCTGTTGTGTGTGTATGTGTGTATGTGTGTGTGTGTGTTTATATATATGAATTATTTTTAAACAGGTTTTACAAGATAATGGAAGTATTTTTCTGTGGGTTCAATGGTTTTGAACAGATATCAGTACATCAGTTATCAGTGCATAGAGGCAGTGTTGAATGTTACCATAGTTTAAACAAGCCAGTGAATATACTTAGATGTGAATGTGATGATAATGCAGTAGTCTGTTCTTGTACCTGGTCTGAAGTTTACTTACATCATCATGGTAATAATTCACTTTTTAAATAGGCATTTATGTATATGTGTAAGTTGTAAAACTATGTAAGCATGCCAGCATTTTATTTTTCCCCTTATTCTTTTGTTTGTTCCTAAATGCAGTTCATATATTCATTTTTAGTATCCAGTCTTTTTGGTATTGGTTCTGTCACTGTCTGATTATATATTTTTTCTAGATAGAATGGTATTTGAAAAAACTCTTCTGCTAACTGATGAATAAGTCATGGAGTGGTCACTGTCTGGCATGTATTATCATTATTCAAAACCTGATACATAAAATTTGTTTATTATTCATTGGTTTCTTTCATTTTCACAATCAGTTATGAGGTGATGTTCATTATTGCTTTTCCTTTTCTAATGCTGACATACACTAAAATATTTTTTTTGTATTTTAGAAAATAGATACAATAATATGATATATATTTTTTTTAAATTCAAGATTCTACTTGGACTAAAAACAGACAGCTTAGTTCCATCAAACCTGTAAAGTTGGCATGTACTTGGTCCCGTGTACTGGCAGTTAACTCAAACAGTACATTATTTTTGTTTGATGAGAATGACAAGCAGTCTGAATGGAAAGAATGTGCCTTGGAAGAATATGTTGATATAGAAGCTGTTGATGGTGGTGAAAGAGATTTTTATATTCTTTATGGTATGAACCTTCTATTTACCACCTCTAATTTTTCCATCAGCATCTAAATATCATTATTCTCGACAAAAATCAGAGATTAAATTATCTTTTGAAATATTTTTGACTCCACCCATCACTTTCTTTAATACATATTATATTACATCATTTGACAATGAAATGTATGTTCCTTAATATGTATTTTTCTGTTTTAAAAAATATTAAAATGTTTTTCATTTAATGTATTTGTAAATTTATTTTTCTGTTTTGGGGATATAATCTGAATGTAAAAACTTAACTAATATTAATTAGTACCAAGTTACATTTATATATCAATATACATTTTTAAGTTAATTTTTGGATTACTTCATATCATAGTTGATTCTAAAAAAAGAAAGAAATTTAGAGGAATAATATGAGAACAAAAGATAAAAATTAAAACAACTAAGGTCAGACTTGTTTTAATTGTTCAAAGTATGTTGCAAGAATAAAACAGTAATCTTCTTCACTGATAATAATTATTCCATGTCATAAAATGATTTCTTATATTTTATATGCATAATTATTTTAAGTAAAAATAAAATTACTGTTTTATCTTGGAGCATACTTTCTTTGTACAGTCTTAATAGTTTGAAATTGAACTTTTTAGAATGATGCTATCATTCTAGAAGCTAGTGTGCTATATTTTCATTTTATAAGAAAAGAACATTTTTGAAAAAAAAGAAATCTATTTTTATTTTGACCACTTTGGATTTTATTGTCACTGAAAAGAAATTAGTAAATAAACAAATAAAATAAGCTTGGTTAAATTTTTTAGTTTTTATCTTTATTTCTTAAACTATTTATATTAAAAAAAAAAAAAAAAAAAAAAAAAAAAAAAAATATAAAATCAATTTTGAAATGGAGTAACATGTTCGCCAACATGAATGTAGCAAATGTTTGCCTGTTCCATGATGGTATATTAACCTGTATGTTATTATTACTAGTCCGCAATGAAGCAAGAGAATATGCATGAATGTTTAAGCAGACGCTGCATCATGTATTCAATGCCTAATAACATGAAATATCGCAATATTAGTCATTCTGCTCAATATACCTGAATGTAGGAAGTTAATGTTAACAGTAACTTGCAGCTAATGACAAATATCTATCTCTTAGTTTGGTGGAATGTGATCTCTTGCATTATGTCATCTGGATACACGTAATAGTTAAAAAGTGATGACATGACATTAAACAAAATGTGGTTTTTCTATCACAGGATACAGCTGATATTTAATTTTTCAGATAAAGGCAAAATTGGAAAACTGATCTTAACTGAAGAACAACCTGATACAGCTGTAATTTGGGTGATTATAACAAGGATTCCTCTCCAAATGTGCATTGTTTCTCTAACTTGTGGGAAAGAACATGTTCTTATACTTACAGACACAGGCTCAGTCTATAGTTTTGGTCTTGGAAGGTAGGTAGCAATGTGTTCTATGTTTGTTTACTGCTGACCCTCAATTTTACAGGCTAATAGGGGGAAGCATCAGTCTGGGAAATTGTGAATGTAAACATTAACCATAACATTTACCAAAAGATTAAAACTTAGCAGTTGTATAATACAGTAATATATGTACAGACATACAAACAATGTAAACGAATGATATGTAGTAAATGTAAAGAAAAATGTACAGTAGAAAAATGTGGGTTAGGTTGGATGAAATTTGTTAGGATGGATAAGGGTGTGTTTGTAAAATTTACTCTTCCATTGATGAAAATTGGGTTGTGTGTGTGTTACAGTGATTGGATATTGGGACTCAGAATAAGTTCATAGATGTAAGATTTTGCTGGGAAATGGTGGTTCAAATTTTGTGATTTTGTGTGTATGGGTGTTTATAAAAGTAAGCACTTATACTTGCATGCATATTCATTCCATCCTATAGTTATATTGTGACTACACATTTTTTTTTATGCATGATCTTTTATTGTATTATTTTGTTATTAAGACTGAACATCACAAAACAAATAACTTGGAAATATACATTTACATTTAAACTTTCTTCAGATAACTGAAACAGTATTAAATGCTATTTTCTTTCTTCCATATTCAGTCGAGGGCAACTTGGTCATGGCAGTGTTGATGAGGAAAAAGAACCTCGACTGATAGAAGCCTTAGATGGGATCCATATTACTTTAGTTTCTTCTGGAGGCTGGCATTCAATGGCTATTACAGGTGAAAACAATAAAACTTTTCTGGGTTTTTTTTTACAGCTTCTCTGGAGAATCTTTTCTATTGTCATGGTCTTTAAGCATAATGGTAATACTGTTAGTGAAAAGTGACAAAATTGTCTACCCTATACAAAAATCCATTTAATTACTATTTTAATTTTATCAACTCCAGAATGGAAGCTTTCTTCACATCTTACTTTGGAATTCAGTTTCTTTTTACATTTTACTGCATATTACATATATATCTCATGGAACATTTCTGAAACGGTTGTATCAATAGAAAAAACACTTATTTTGGTATCATGGAAAACTTGGTATATACAAATATTTCCTGTTCCAGCCATTACATAATGACTGATCCATCAAAGGTTGTCTAGGGAAGTTATATTATCTGTTGCTAATTTTTACTGGTTACTTTTGGAGTATCATTATTATACATATGTTTATTTAACAACTGGCTGTTAATATTAAAATATGATGAGATTAAACAAATGTACACTATTATCAATTTCAGCTACTGGTGATTTGTATGCCTGGGGTTGGAATGAAACAGGTCAGCTAGGCCTGCCCTGTCCTTCTTTAAGATCTTCACAACTTGGCACATCTGATGAACTATGCCAGTCTTTGGTAGCCGTGCCAGAGCCTATCACAGTACCTCACAGTTTATCAGTTGTCAAAGTATCTTGTGGGTCAAGACATACAGCTGTTATTATAGGTAGACTCTTTATTTTTTACACGAAGCTTATGTGGTGCATAGAGACTTCCTGACTAATCTGTCTCAATCCTAATAAAATTGTATGACAACATTATTCACACTTGTTTAGTTGTCATTAATTAAAATATTTTTTATTATTTTGTTATTCTTTTTGCAGATGAACATCGCCTTTTTACTACTGGCTGGAATAAGTATGGACAACTTGGTGTTGGAGATAGTCAAAGCAGAGATGTATTTACTGAAGTAGACATTTTGAAACCTTATTATGTTCAAGATGCATACTGTAGTTATTGGAATACAGTTATTGTTGCAACACTTAAACCAGGATAGAATGAAGAGATTATCACCAATAGTCAGGCGAATATTTCATGTCATCTAACTCTTTTCAAAAGAAATGAAAAAAGACTTAAATAAGGAAAGATTAAAGATATTTGACATTTAGGTAGGTGAAGGAATGATTTCATGTACACAGTAAAATCTTGTGTGAGAGTAACTGAAAATGATATTAAGCTTAAAGAGGAAGCTCCATTTGTCAAATTTAGGTAGATGCTGATGATTGCAAGATAAATTAATGTAGTTATGACACATACATTATTTTATCACTAATACAGATAATATGAATAGTTAAAGATACAAAGTTTGCTGATATAAATTATTTTTGGTTTCAAGAATTGGTCAAGCATTTCTTTGAGATACACTTGTTTGAACATGATAACTTCAGGCAGATTAAATCATGGGATATGGCTGCAGTGGATGATGATGAAATCCTTGAGAATCTTTCATCTCGATGTGTAATATCAGTAAATAGGATTAAGATTTGACGGAATAATGAATTTATTCTGATGACTAGACTGATCCTCACTTTCAACAAGCCATCAATTCCCCAGACAGTAGGAGCCTGGAATCTCAGCTGTCCTGTCGAATCTTGTATTCCAAACCCTTTCGAATGTCATGTTCGGACATGGTCAGTCAGCTTGTAGGAATAAGTTGACTTGCTTGCTGATGAGTGACAGATCATTAGACTGTAGGGATAATCATTTTGCATATTCATATGAAAATGGAGAATGGAGAAACGGGTTCAACAAGTAAGAGTTGAGAATATTCACCAGAGTATAGTTATACTAAATACTAACTTACAGAATGTGGCTGATAAAGCTGCAGCTCATGAAATTGTAACTTGTGTTTGGTTTATTTACTTCCTCATAATAATTATAGTTTCAACAGTAAAGACCATCAAGATCTAATTGATCAACACTGATCCTCTTATTTTGATGGGAGATTTCAATGGTCATCATACTTTGTTGGTATGGAAGGAGGTAAATAATAAAGTTCAACAGTTGTGGGACTTGATTGTTAAACATGAACTGATTCTTTTAAAGGATGAAACTTCATTTTTTTTTCATTCTGCAGCTACCTTTACTTCATTCAGTAGATTTAATTCTTTAGTCCATTAGTGTACCTCAGTATAACATCCTATTGGTAACCTTATTTTCTGTGAAAAATAACAGCATATCCCATTTAAACCTGGTGTTGACTGCTCTTTATATGTTGATGATTTTCAGATTTGCTACCTTTGAGTTATAATCAAAATATGGTAAAAACAAAACCGTAAAAGCTCTTAATATTTAAAAAAGTTATTGGCAATACTGTATAGGGAGCAAACTGAAAGGTCATATTTTGACTTAATAGATCTTTAATAAAATTGATATTGGATTTTGGGTGCACTGTTATGGGCCAGGCCACAGGTCTTACCTGCTAATTCTAAATCGCACACACAACCAGAGACTTAGGCTTTGTCTTGGTGCATTCAGAGCATATTAACTAGATAACTTGTATTTTGGCACACATAAACCTTGTTTGGGTGCTTGACACACAAAGCTTTTTCTGCAGTATATTGCTAAGATAAAAGCATTACCAAAACATGCACATGATGTGGTATTTGACAATAAATATGTGAGGTTGTTTGATGCAAGGCCAGATGCCATCATCACATCAAGCAGTTTTTAACTTCTTCCAGTATTGATTTCTTAGTCATTATGGGAACATGAACATATTTTGTTATTCTACCATGGTGTGTTAAACCAATAAAACTGCTGCATGTTGTGCGTCTTAGAAAAGATTGCACAGATTATTTATCCTCAAGTTGTCATGGAAATCGAAGAAAGATACCTTTATTTCATACCTATTTATACTGATGGATTGCAGAATAGGAATTCTGTAGCTTGAGTTACAGTTTTTCATCAGACATAACTTTTTCCATGAGATACCCTGATTTGGCATGAGTTTTCACTGCTGAAATTTAGCCAGTACTTAAAGCCCTTGAAGAAATTAAACATTCCATTGGATCCAAATGCATTATTTTCATACTCTCACTCTTTACAGCACATGTAGTTGGATCATCCCTTAATTGGGATGCTGATACGAAAGTGTATCTTTTTAGCTAATGCCAATAAAAATACTGACATCAGAGGCAATGAAAAGGCTGATTCTGCTGCTATGTCTGCTGTAAATTTGCCACATATTGAGGTTGGTGTGCCTTTCAATGATTTTAAAGATCATATTCACTGATATATTTTTTTCAGTTCGGCAAGATGGTTGAAACAATGCATTTGTAAACAAATGTCATTCTGCCAAGCTGGTCCTGGGAGGTTGCAGTCCTACTATGGGCAGTGCAGGAAGGATGAGCTAGTCTTATGTTGTGCTCACATTGGCATACATATTTGACTCATTGACACATCAGAGAATTTTCAACAATGTGCCACATTTTAGTGGAGTATGATCATCTTCAGCAGATTCAGAAAGAATTTTGGTCAAATAAATGTGATGGAATCATTTCAGTTCCATTCTGAACTTGTTTTAAAAAATTTGAGTTACTGAATTTTACCATATATTTTATTTTAAATAAACTGTGATACTTTTATTTTTGCATAACCCTTTACACTCTAAGTTAATTAATTTTGAATTTTTGTATATTTTGTTATGTTTATCTTTGTTTGACACCCAACAGGTGATATGTTTTTCATACTGATCATTAAACATTCACTCATTCATTTTAAAGAAGATCCTGGAGATAGGAGTAGGAGGAGTTTGTCATAAGTACTAACAGGGGGACATAGAGATTTGTTATTACTACTTATTATTTTTATTAATTATTATTGTTATTATTAGTATTATTATTTAAAATAACATTGATAAAACTGGAAATTGAGAAAACATAGCCATTAAGCAGTTTTAAATAACTTTATTCATAGATTGTACATAGGTGATAAAGAAAATAGTTGAAAACGTATCAACATTTAAAAACAGTGTGCATAAACAGATTAAGTGAAATGTGGAATATGCTGTTCATAAAATAGTTTAATATCTTTTTTTGTATCCATTCAGAAAAATATTTGGATGTTTTTCTTTCATACAGTTCTAAACAATTTTGGATTATGAAGTGATCAGTATATATTAATACTTGAAGATTATTTAATAGATAAGGCTAACAATGGTAATAATCTGAAATTGATGAAATATTTACTGTGATTGTCTAAATGTATCATATTTTATGTATGTATGTGACTATTAGATAGGACAGTTCAAAATTTTTTTTTCAAAATTTTGTAAATTTCATCTACAGTTAAATAAAAAGGCTAATTTACACTTGTTTTATTCCAGAAAATCATTAAAAATTCATCCTGTGGACATTATGTTTACATATTTGATAATATTAAAATAACCATTTACCAGTACTGTAAAGTATATATTTTTTAAAATATTGTTACCTTATTTATAATATTAATATTGTTAACTAATTATATTAAGACAGCATAGTGTTTGAAATCAACCTATACCGCTAACTGTATTTAAATGAATGCATATTTTTTAAAATACCATCTTACTTATAATGTTAGATAGAAAAGTTGTTTTATTTCATTGAGGATGTGGTTTATTTTGCTGTATACTTTCAGTATGAATTGGAATTTCCTTCCAAATCCTGTTCTAATTGCACAAAAGTGTCAGACAAACATGCCTACATATCTAAAAATGTAAATAACATTTATATAATATATACACCCAGGAATGAGTGTTATGTGTATACATAAATTAAGACTACACAAATGTCTGAGAAGAACAATGCAAATAAAATCCCAAATTTTCTGTGTATGTATTTTATATAATTGTAATATTCAAAAATCAATGATGTTGATGATCAGTCGTTTTTTGAAAAACCGTAACTATCACTGATGTTACTTTGTAAGTTTCATTACAGATTTCCTTTTCATACTATTTTAATATCTGATGTAATAATTCATAATTTTCAAAGTAGGCAGCATACATTTATTAAAATACATAATTATATGATCAAATTGCCAAATTTTTATTCAGTGTGAATTTATTGGAATTTAAAACATAACAGTTTAACATAACTGTTTAATATAAATATGGAAAAAATCCCAAATATTACTAAAGAAATTGTTTATCGGAATGATTGAACACCAAATACAAAAATAGTAATGGCACTGGTAAAAGTAGTTAAATGCAGTATTGCACTAACAACATTTTTTTCTATTGTACAATTTGATTAACATTTTTTTACTTTTATATATATTTTTTTTATTTCAGTCAAACTTTAGAAAACAAAATTTATATGTTAGTTAATATGGGTTTATATATATATATAGCATGAACTGTCATACAAAATGTATGTGTCATCACTGTATGAATTAGTAATGTTCAGAACTCTCTGTGATGTAAACTAAAATGTGACACATGCTGCAACATCTGATAATACATTTACGATGGGTAAAACGCACAGTATTCACGATCGTGCGCAAGGTAAATCAATTAGCTTTACGCCAGTCCTAATTCTTGTTTAATATTTTTTAATATTATAGCCAGAATAATCATATCTCTTGAGTTTAATAATAATAATAATAATAACAATAACAATAACAAGGCCATAATTAGTTTTTTTTAAATGAGGCAAAGGGTCTGGGAACTAAATAACAATGTACATTGCACCAGAGCAAGAACTGGGCTAAGACTGAAACTTGGGAAAAGGATGCTGTGTCTTAAATCATCAGGTTTTCGATAAACCTGTTTGATGTCTGATGTCTTTGAAGTGTTTTATATCTTTTATCGAAACGATGTCGATAGACGTCAAACTGTAACCGTAGATATAAACGAATTCATTCAGTGGATATTGTTTATATTTTTTTTTAAATAAAATCTTTGAATAATTGAAAAAAAAAAAAAAAAAAAAAAAATCCTCAATATCGGTGTGAGACATTTGCCTCAATGTAGTTACGGCCATGAATAATAATAATATGAATGACTCAGTGCAAAGAAAAATAATACATTAATGCACCAGAGACGGTTTTTAAAAATGTCTATACTTAGTGAACCTAATCATCTGGTCACAAATTCTTATTTATGGCTACACTTTTTCTTATTAGATTATGGATCCTCCCCCTCCACTGATTTTGAAAAAAAAATAAAAAAAAATGGGGAAGTAAAAATTTTTTTTCCTGGCATTTGAAAAAAAATTAAAAAAAGAAGAAAAAAATAAAATTAAGATTACTTTTTGATCCCCTTAAGTCATTTTAAGCATAGAAAACACCAATATAATGCACACGGGTAAGGAATGATTTGCTAGTTTATTTCTTCTACCCAATTCTTGTTGCATGTTTCATTAGTGGCCGCACATAATGTTTAAGTAAAATATAGAGGAAAAACTTAACTGCCAAATTTAATTTTTTATTTGTGACTACCCTATACAACTTTTTCATAATCAAACTTGTGTAAAAAGTGTAGCCTAATTCGCCTTCAAACTGAATACAAATACATTATATGTTTATAATCATGAAGATTCATTGATAATATAGAATGTAACTAAATAAAAAGTGTACTTTAAAAACTAAAACTATGTAAAATTAGTATTTTAAAACATTAAATTTAATACTAATGACAAGTTTGGCATTGTATATGAAACTAATCTAATTGTTTTCAAAATCGGAAGCTAAGTAATGTGTACAGCTTTTCCCGCAGTTTTTGGTCAGTCCTAGGTCTAATGTGCTATGTCAGTGCAGGAAGTGCGATCTCGTGCGAATAATCATTCTTTATTCACTTACAGGCACGTATGCAGTATCCACCCACACCACCATACACACTCAAAAATTATTTTTACGGAAATAATATTTTTTAAATATTTTTTTTAACATAAACCATGAATGTTTGTTTTGCTAAATAAATTTTATGCTGATATATAATGATAATGCATTTGAAAAGGAATCTAAACTGGTTTCATGAAAAAGTGATTGATTAAATATATACCAACAAATAGTCTAATGTGCAATGAGATGTACATGATGATAGATTGATAAGCGATGGAAAAGAAAGTGAAGAAAAAACTAAGATGAAAATGTGATGGAATAGTCATCTTCAGCTCACTGTACAGAGGCCACTTTTAGTCCCTTTTGTTGTTTTAGAATGACCATTTTTCTGAAAGTCACTGCGTGTTCGTGAATTGTCTGTCTTGATTTTTCGTGAATGATCTATTTCTGTTTGTTGTCTACATGAATAGTCTTTTCTGTTACTTTCTTTGGAACCAGACGACACTACAGACTGCTGATTATTGAGATTTTTCTGAAAAGGATACAAAGGTTAAACAAATAACGATACTAAGTCATTTTATGAACATAGTTTTTGAAAAAAAAAAAAAGTCCTAATTATCAATTTGAAAACCTTGAAGTTATTAATATTATTAAATGAAGTAGTCAAATGGTAAATGAAAGTAATTATCTTTTATAATATTCTCTGTTGTTTTGTTTATGATTAAATCAAGAACAAAATGCAAATAGTGAAGTGACTGAATCAGTCTGAAAGTGGTGCGTGTCATAAACTAGCTATTAACCTAAATTGAACAGAAACTAAACTAAAATGTGAACACAACTGTGTATTAACTTAAGATGTGAAGGAAAGCAACAATTTAAATAAAAACGCTGGACTTGATAGTATTTGAAGTCGAGCTTAAATAAGATCGCAATGCTCACGAATAACAGCTGAGCTAATTGAGCTGTAATAATGTATGTGGTTGATTTGATTTCAGTATGCTAAAGATGAAGAGTTTGTGAAAGTTACAGCTTTTCCGAAGAAATTCAGTAATGATAATGGCATTACGTTATTATAGCCAAAACTTATCCTATTATCAACAAAACTATTGGCCCCATGCATTTGTATACATTCTTTTTAATTTATTTATTTTGTTTTATAAATAAAACATCATTTTACTAGTAAAAAAAAAAAAAAAATAAGAAAAGAAAGTAATACAAAATAAAACCCCTTAATATCAGGAATTTAGTATGAAAAGAATAAAAATAAAATAAAAAGAAAATAAAATAAAAATAAATAAATAAATAAATAATAATAATAAGCAAAATGATGATGATGATATTATTACAATCATCAAAAAAGTATTAATTTAACATTACACATAAAAATTATTTTTTTCATTGCTAATAATATTTTTAAATTAAATTTTAAGGGACTTTTCATCATGATCATCATAATCATTATTATTATTGAAAGATCGTTATAATCTAGTAATTTCTGTCCATTTTATTGTTGTCTTAAGACTGTTGAGATAATTAAATTAAATAATCTTAAATGAATTCATTAAAAGCTTTATATATTGATAAAAATCTTTATTCATGTGGTGGTTCTTTGTACCATATATTTATTTATTTTATCAAAAATTATGTAAATCGTTCGATTTTCTAGATTTTTCAACAGGCCTTCAGTGATAGTTTGAAACGAAGTTCGTTATGCTGTTTGCTGTGTCTACAGCTTAAAATCAAAGTTGCAATGGGGAACATTCCTACCTCTGGTATATTCTGTGACGTCTGCGTTGTCACAGCACCATTTAGATGAACAGGATTTGATTCTTTGGAACTGTCACTGGTAAGTTTGTGATCTACGTCATTGCTTTTGACGTCTGGTACAGAGCTTTGAAGGGAATTTACTCCTTCATTTTCTTTCTCTGGTTTGCTTTCCTCGATTTCTGTTTTTTTGGTTGGATCTGTGAAATTTAGACATTACTTTAACTGAACATTTCTCATTTCTTTGAATTCTCTTTTTGTATTTATGAATAGCAAATGAATATGTAAAAAAATTAGTTTACTGTGATTTTTTTTTTTTTAATGTATTTTCGTTTTCTTTTCTTTCTTTCTTTCTCAAATTTTTTAAGCCGCTATATCGATTATTTATTTTTATTTTATTTTGTTTTCATCTTTTATTATTATTATTTCTTTTAATTATTTTCAAAAATTAGATATATTAGAAACCTGTTGAAAGAATAGCTTTTTCCTTTCTTATTTTTCTGTGTTATATACTGAATTGAAGAAATTCAATGTTTTTATAATTCAAGTCATTATAGTGAGTTCAGTAATTACTTGCCCTTAATATTCTGTTATTAAACGACATAGCGGCTTTAATTTAATATAATACTTTTTGTTATTTTTATTTTGTATTTAAATTAGGCCTGTATAGTTGGCTGTTACATACAAGAACAATAACATGAATTTTGCGACAAAAAATAAGTTAATTTTGAAAAAACAATAAACTACACATTCTTCTTTGTCGAAAAATTAAATATTTTGACAAAATAATTATAATAAATTATAAAAGAAAAGGACAGGAAAGAATAATATTAATTAAATTAAATTAAATAATAAGAACAAATTAATAATGACAGATTGTTAAAACCCTAAGTCAAATTTAAAGTTAGATGCCTATTTCTCAAACCGATAACATGGACAGAACCTGTGGACTGTGCAGTGCCACATCACAGAAACAGCAAAACCGTAAAAGCAATGTGGAGTGATTAATAATTCATTTTAAACATGCGGTGTTGTGTTTGTGGTTTAAAATTTGATGGCATGCATAATAATAAACATAAATGTAAACATTTGCACTAGAATCACCGATCAGAATAAAATGTATTAGATTTATTATTTTTGATAACAGATTATTTCAATTTTGCTTATCTTTTATTTTATTTGTGATCATTATTTGTGTTCTCGTTATCTGAAAACCACATAATATTTAATAATTAATGATTACAGGTTTGACTATAGAAACTGTAAATTACAAAATACAAACAACAGAAATGAACACGAACTTAGCTGCAGTTGTCTGAACGGATGAGTAGCGGTGGGAAATAATCATGCAAACCAGTGTAAGTGAAACTAAATTATCATTTTATTATTTCAACTTAGTTATAAACAAAGAATACTTAAAATGTGTATCATTAATCAAATTTGTGTGTGAGTGCGCGGAGAGATTATTGTTTTAAAAATTTAAATGATCTAAAATGAACGTTAAGTAATGGCATGAATATACAAAATAAATAAAACTCAATAAAGAAAATATACATAATGAAAATTGGCGTTAGTGTTCATATTATGAAAAGAGAAATATAACAGCATAAAATCAAAGTGATGTTATTGGAAGCGTGGTATTTTAAAATAACCACAAACGTAATAAAAATATGTTAAAATGAAGAATAGTGCTAGTCAGAAAAAAAAAAAAAAAACCAGATGAACAAACAATATATATATATATATAAAACAACAAAAAAACACCCCCCCCCCCCAAAAAAAAAAACACACAAAAAAAAAGAGAAGAAAATAAACTATACGCAAAAATGTCAGAGCTTGTAGACTGTTAAAGGTGAAAAGAAATGGTTACACTTGGAAAAACAAAACAAATAAAAATAGAAGAAACAAAAAGAAAAGAAATATTAATCTCCGTGTATCCCAAACTAAATAAAATGCGGTAGCTTTTGGCTGTTACAACCAGAAATTAACTGTATACACTAGAAAAATCAAACAATTGTAATACTAGCTTGGTTCAGATAAGCGGAAAAAAAGAAAAAAAACCAAACAAAAAAAAAACCAAACCAAACAAACCCAGAACAATGAATAAATATTACAAAAACAAAACTAAAACGATCATTTAAAAAATAAAATAAAAATACCACAATACTTCACCCAAATAATACATACGTATGTAGATTATTAAAAAGTAACTAAATAGTTTCTATAGAGGAAAAAAGAAACGTTTGTAACTTAACACTAAATTTATTAGAGTGTAGATTTGTAAATGACAAAATAAACGGGGGAGGGAATGTTTAAATTTAACATCAAACATAATACAAAATCACTGTATTCTTTTTAAAAGAGATAATAAATGAAAAAATAAAGAGAAAAATATAAATAAACGTGTTAGTAAAACGAATTGTAAGACCTCGATGGCACCTGTGTCTGCAGTTGTTCCATTTGGAGATTCGTTTCTCGCTAGACGTTGCCAGTTTTGCCTATTGCTTTCACAGCCTTCATACAATGGTTCCAACTTTTCATTCATGTCCTTAAACAGCTGTGGGAGGCGAAGAAATAAAGAAGAAAAATAAATTGTTCAGATTTTAGAAACACGCTATATCTGTAAAAGAGCTATAATCTTCCGCTATTTGTTTGATTTGTTTTCTTTATTTTCTGAACCTGTCGATGTAGCAGAGATAATCAACCATCTGGAGTAAAAAGATCATAATTGTTTGTTAATGACTTATAAGAAATAAGTTAACAGAAAAGAAAAAAAGTATATTTAATTGTTAAAAATTAGAGTAATACTAAATAAATAAAAATGGTGGGTTATGCCTTTTCCATTGCAATTTTTCTTTAGCATGTAGAATTTTGAATAGACAAATATTTTGAATAAATAATTAAATAAATAAATAAATAAATTCTGGCTTGTTTACCAAAAAATTAGAAATTGGCACTGTCAAAAAAGTTACGAGAACAAAATAATAATAATAATAATAATAATAATAAAAAGAAAAAAAGAAAAAAAAAAGAGAGATGAACGTCGGTGTAACATTTTAAATTTCTATTTGCAACAAATTAGTGAAATGATGTTTGGAAACCAATATATGATATCGCAAGGGATTTCTTCTTTTTCTGTGTGAGAAGATGGCCGAAAGGTTCAAAATTTAGTTTTCTGGAGCAACATAATTTTGTTTAAAAACTATTATATACAGTTCCATTCAGCCGATAAGAAAAAAAAATAAAAATAAAAATAAACAAATAAAATGAGATAAAATTATATACTTTTTCTAAACATTCTGTTGAAGTCTTAGCTTACAAAAAATAATTTGTTTGCGTCATAACGTCATTTTCTTGATTCCTGATCGAGGCTAACTGTATATGTAAAAAATTTAATTTTTGAAATATTTGTGCTTTTTGCTTTGACAAGCACACACATCTAAAAATGACAACATCAGCACACGCAGTGCATCACACGAGATTGCTCTGAAATAGAAAATATTGCATCAACTAACAAATGAAACACATAAATTATCTCGTTGACGGCAACTATCTTACATGTAGAATCTTCAAACAATCGTACTGAAAACAATCAGTTATGGAAGTTCTTACAATTATTGTCACAGAAGTTGTTAATTAATTTATTAATTTATTTCTTGTCTGTTTATTTGTTCACTCGTTTTCTGGCGATTTCCAAAACGAGCCAAATTAACATATATGCAATATATTCATATATATATATATATACACGTACACACACACACACACTCATAAAAAAAGACGTGTACATACTTGAGGTAAGTAAAATTGCCATCAATGTGATAAATCTGAGTTTCTGCCAGTGCGTTAGTGTGTTACAAAACTCCACATACTAAAAATAAATATGAGAAGCCACTCTCAAACACAATTAAACAGTATATTCCATGCAAGCATCACCCTGTTCTTCACCGTCGGGAGATAGCCCCACCCAACGTTGACGGTTGTTAAAGCAACCATCAAGAAGAGGCTTCAGTCCTGGCCATTCTTCAGCAAACATCTTAAATTGAGGTGTCCAAGCGCAACATTTTATCAAAACAATATTCAAACATTTTATAAAATTAACATTCACAACATCAAAATGAATGTATATATATATATATATACATATGTGTACAAATGTTTTGACAAAAAATCTGTATATCTGCTTTGAAGATAATAAATAAAAATATTTATTTCTGTTGTATTTTCGTTTAAATAATAATAATAATAATAATAATAATAATAATAATAATAATAATAATAATAATGTTATTTAATTAATATGCAATATCTCTTATTAGACTACAGTCGCATGCTACCCAAACATTCGATAAATACTAATACGAATTTTTGTTTGTTTGTCATAAATGAGTCGGTGAATTTATGACGGGTCATGTGTGTGAGTGTGTGAGTGTGTGTGTGTGTGTGTGAGTGTGTGTGTGTGTGTGTATATATCAATTTGTTTATATGTAAATGTATATAATTAATAATAATATACATTGTTTTGACCAGAGATTTAAAAGAAAACGTCATACATACCCTGTAAACGGGCAAACAGATTGCGTCAATAAAACCAACTTGCATTTTAGGAAGTTCGTCCTTTTTATCGCGGTCCATCATCGGCTAAAAATTATAAAAAATGAATGAGCCATTTCAAATTTTCTGATTAGCATTAAACTATTCGCAAAAGAAAACATTGCTTATGCTTCGATGCGTTGATGAAAGTACACACATCAGTAGTAACTAGCGTCCACAAAAACATTATTGAAATTTGGCAGACAAAAGAAATAAAAGGAGTAATCTTTCGTTTGTAATTAATTCTGTGTCATCAGAACTTATTGCTCGAGTGAGTATAATATGTGATGTGAACTTGATATATATAAATAAAAATATTTGAAATAATTACGCTACAGACAATAATTTGAAGATAGATGGTTCTTATTAAATCTTGATAAAACAGTATTTACTGACTGTCCCTGCGTTAATTAATTTATACATTAACCAATACATATATACGTACACACCTATACACACATAATATAATTAATTTGGCAAATATGTTGTCGCCACAAAATGACTCCACTTACTAAAGGTTTTTTGCCCAGCTGTGTTTTTTCTATGTCTCCTTGTTCAAAAAATTCACCAGCCACAAGTTGCGCTATCTCTTGTTGAATTTCCCATGGCTTCGTTATAGCTGCAACATCACACGCCGTCATCATCATTCCCCTAGAGATCACAACGTCGTTGGCATAATTATAATAATCGTTTTCGGCAGCATAATAATAATAATAATAATAATAATAATAATAATAATAGTAGTAGTAGTAGTAGTAGTTAAAATATGTATTTAGTACTAGTGGCATATATTTGTAGTAGCAATGGTGATGGTAGTAATGATAGTAGCAATAATAGTAGCAGCAGTAGTAATAGTAACAGTTATATATATTAATATTAATGCGCAGAAGTAGTAATAGCCGTAGTAGCAGTGGTGGTAGTGATTATAGTACTAGTGGCAGATAACAGTAATAAGATGGACAGCAGTATCAGTGGTAGTAGTAGTTGTAAAAATCACAGTAGCAATAGTAGTTGCAGTGATAAAAGGAGTACCTGCTCGTATATTATATAAAATATCTTTTGTTATTAATGATTGTTTCAGTATAATTACAGTTCGTGCAATAATTTATTTATTTATATGAAATTACAAAATCTTTTTGTCGCAAACAAACTATTTAGTTTTCTACTGGAATCTTGAAATGAACATAGCCAGATTTATATTGTGTTGAATCTCGGAATACGTAAAAGTAAACAAGATAAATAATTTCGTGCTAGCCTGTCATTTAATTTACATTTTCTCATCTGTCAAAACACACACACGGCCGATCAAAGCCGAACAAAGCCGCTTCCTGCTTCTTTTGTTTCCATAGAAACCAGCAACAACAACCAGATTAATAATCATTATTTATATTATTTTTGTCTGGTAATGTCATTATAGTTATGTATGTGTATATTTATGTGTGTATGTATGTATATATATATATATATGTTTTTTTTGTTCTTTTGAATAATATAATAAGGTTACGCTCAGGGCATTTAGCGTTCTCCAATTTAATCTTTGCAAGGTATTGATTTTTAAGAATAAATTTCAAACAGGTTTCGTAATCATTGTATCTAGTTTAATATTCAGCATTTATCGAAGTGTCGAGTAATACTTGAAATGACGACGGTGTCGGAATACAAATTATGACACTGAAAAATCCATGATGACCACGTTCTGCAGTTGTTGTTTTGTTTTTGTTTTTTTCTTTTGTTTATCGTTTAGAAGGAGCAGTATCAATATAATAGCATTACTAGTAGCAGTAATTGTATTAGTAATACTAATAGAAGCTGCATTAGTGGAAGTAGCAATAATAGTTGTCATAATAGTAGTTGTAAATGATCGTTGTGTTCTTAGTTGCAGTCCTTTTTCATTCTAATCTGTGTTAGGTTTTTATTTTTTATTTTTTATTTTTTTGCGGCGTTTAACTTTCTTTATAAAGTCATTTACTGAAACAAATGAGAGAAATTTCACCACTGATATATTTTAATTATAATATAAAGTCTTTGAAGTTATGGGGATTGCTTTAAACAAAATATTTACTTACTTCAATAAATCTTTTTTCTCATCATCTTCAAATTCTCTCTCGCCCTGTTCTACGAGTGACTGGAAATCTCCCCTTTTTCTACAGAGGAAATAAAAAAATAATAATAATTAAAAAAAAAAAAACCCCAAAACAAACAAATAAATAAATAATCAACATTTGTGCTATGGACAAATGATCCATTCAAAAGTAAAATCAACAGTTGGGTTCATTTAAAGTGCAAGCTGACTTACAAAATATATATATATAAGTATTTAAAATAAGACGTGGATGAACTCTAAACGACCACAAAATCGACAGCTGACACACCGAGATGGGATGTCTATCTTTCTAAGACAGAGTATTCTCTTGTAAATGAACAAACATTAGAAAAAAAGAGAAAAAATATAGAAATAAAAAGAAAAGGAAAAAACAGAAAGACACCCCAAAATGTTTGACAAAAGTCACTTAAATTGTAATCAGATAAAACCTTAAAGCGTCGATCGGTTAACCAGTGGTGTCGCTAATTGTATTAAAGTGTACGGAAGACACACACACACACACACAAACACAGACGCACACACTTACACTCACACACAATGGCACATACGCTAATATATCTTTTTATTTATTTATTATTTATCGAAACAATGAATGTTGTGAGTGAAAAGCGTACTTGAAGTAAACGGCTAAGTCTGTAGAGAGTATGGCATGTTCTAAAGTGTGAATAGCTCGCTTGTAGTCTTCTGGCGACAGAGACTGGAATATGTTGTTTCCCTGAAATTGTTAAAGAAACTTTTAAACAAACAGAGTTCTGAAACTGAAATCCTCTTAAAATTCTGTTCCAATACATGTGTTATCTTTTAGTGCTTTGACTGATAATGAAATTCTGTTAAAACTGTTTAGAAACGTGTTTAGATTTGTAGAATGTACATCCTATTAAAAATATTTAATAATTACAAATATTTAGAACAGTTCAGTCTGTTTTTCTGCTTAAAATATTTACTAATACACACAAACGCAGGCATAAGTTTTATTATAATTATTTATTATTCAACACAAATAAAATATTTAAATTACATATCAAGTACGTGAAGAAATGTTAGAAAGACATTTCCACTATTGCTAGTCAGCTACCTATGATAGGTGTAATATAAAAGGTCTCACCTCACTGTTCAAAATCATGATGCAGTGATCAAAATGGTGATGTTCCAGCACTGATGTACTGTATAACATCGCCAGTGGAGAAGCAACACTAAAAAGAAAATTGCAAAAATAGTTGTATTTTACACTTTTGCATACACAAACTTTATTTTATGCACAAAATTATTTTTGAAATATTATATAAAAAATCCTGAATGCTAGTTGTATAAGCTGTACATGAAATCTAAATATGAACAGACTTAAGATCCTATCCTCCAGCTATCTCCTTATCCTTCCGATCACAAGCATTTCAGATAAAGAGTTGTAGTATAGAAAAATAGAAAAGAGGCAGATGTAACAGTACTAGTAGTATCAGTAGTAGAAACCACAACAGTTTTATTATTTGTTATTGCCTAGTCATGGTCACAGTAGCAGCAATAGTAATTATAGCGTGGTAATAGTAGTAATCATAGTCAGAGCAGTGTCATAGTCAAGGCGATAGTTGTAGTTGAGTTATATTCAAAAGTGTTACTTACGTTACTTGGAATGCGTTGTTGGTACCCCTGTGGTCCAAGTCGTGACAAAGACAGGCAACCATAAGAGCAAACACATCGAGAATGTCAAACCTCGGCCTCATCTCTCCAGTCTGAAATACAATAAGCAGTTGATCTCAACGAAAAATAATGCCTATGAAAACTTTATACTAAAAATTCGAAGTACAGTCATTGGTAACAAACTTTCGAAAGACCATATATCTTTTATGGACTTATTATTTATTTTTAATAAAACTCATTTCATTTTGAGTTTAACCACTAAGTTTATTAGACCCGCTTGTGTGTTAAATGAATAGTAAAAAGAACTTACATAGAGCATGGTAAACATAGTCTGACAGACATTGAAGGCATGTCTCCAGTTGTGATATGTGACAGGTCTGTAGTTCTTCTTAACACTGCAAGCCCATCTACATACAACCTACAATATTTAAATAGTTATTTACATATTAATATAGAAGATAAATTTATAAGAAGCAGAAATACATTTCATTTTCTACTCATTTTTTTATGGACACGTACTTCTCTGTTCGCACATTTTAAAACATTTTCCAAATTTAATATTCAAATTAAGGGATCTACGCATATATGTCCGTTAGATATTATGTGAAAATCTGTTATTACCTCGTAAGGTACTTTGAATGTGTTTATAATGTTTGCTTCTTGAAACATTCTGATGACTGCTTTCAGAGTGCCATAGTCGTCGAGGTGCATGTCGTTGAAATCGAACGAATAAAGCTTTAACTGATCAGCTGTAGGAATAGAACTTTTCTGAAATTCGAATAATAATAATAATAATAATGATAATAATAATGATGATGATGATGATGATGATAATTATAATATTAATAAAATTACAAAAATTATGATGATTATGATACTAATACTAATACTAATGCAAAACACTATTACTATTACTACTACTACTCCTCCTCCTAATAACAATAATAATAATAATACTGTTGTCCCTCGTCTACTTAGCCTACATGTGTGTGTTTGAATGTGTCTGTGTGTGTCTATGTGTGTGTGGTGTTTGTATGTGTGTGTATTTATTTGTTATGAATTGAATAAAAACATACATAAATAATTTCAACAGGACAGTAATAAACAAACTCCTAACAAGAACATTATTTCACCATCTCAGTAAATGTATTTTCAAGCGTAACATAACAAATATTTTTACAAAACAGCAAATTACAGGTCAGCTGATAGCAAATCCAAACGAAATATTTTGTTAGATAGAAAGCTTGTCACTTCTGAAGAAGACGCATTCAGAATAGTCGCGGTCACTTAACATATACATAAAAGTACACTTGAAGTAACAGAATTTACGTTAGAAAATAAAATGCCATATTATAAGCAAACTGTTTCACGCTCTGCAAATATTGATCTGTAGAGGTATATGCTTCGCGTGCAGGTACTTACTGTTTTCGAGCTATTCTATTATTTATGTTTTGACAGCGATCACAAAATATGAGAATGAACATTGTTATGAGTTCTTGTTATGTTTAGGGAATTATCACTGATTAGAAATTAAATGAAAGAAAATGAGTCTGAACTATTATAATAATGTATAACGAGAGGTCCACAAGACTGGAAGTGAGACTCAAACACTGTTATTGTTTGTAGCGAACGACCATCACCACATACGAAAGTTGAAGTAAATTTTAACACTTTTAGTAAATAACAATAATTCTGAGAACAATACAAACATTTACAGAATATATTATATCATGTTTAATAATAGGTCATAAAAATGAAAAAAAAAAAAAAAAAAAAAAAATCCTTTGTGAATAAAAATGTAAAACCTTTTACAAAGTACAGTGATTGATAACTCAACACCGTGGTTAAGGACTAAACGGCGGGGGAGGGTACTGTTTTTTGTTTAGTAACAAGGAATATTTTACATTAATTTTACTACAGCAAAAAAAAAAAAAAAAAAAAAAAACACATCGCAATAAAAATAAAAACATTAACTACGTCAGCAAATAACCCATTGAATTCACTGAGAAGAGTTGATCACGCAACCTATGAAACATCAGATGTGATTTCCAATCAGTGAGCGTTTGCTCGTCTTGTCATCAAGCATTGCGCCTCTGATGTGTGTAAAGGATTATGGAAATATTTGTATGAACTTAAAACCAGAATCTACACAGTTTACGAGATAACCACCATTTCTAATACAACCAACGGGTGTGTGATGAAGATTTAGATAAGAAGTCTCGTTTGAAACGATTTCTACTGGTAACTGTAAAAGGTGGCAGCGACCAAGCCAGGCTAAGTGTGTTTAATAAACAGTGTCAGATACGTGACAGGATTTGATAAAACAAAATACCAGAAAGTCGTCAGGGAATCCTTCGAGAACAGCGTTCTGGACACACGTAGGCTTAAATCCAGGCTGTTTCAGTTCACTTTGTAAAGAACCAGTTTAAAACTGACAACAGGATTAAACAAAATGGCGGTTATTTCACTTTAAAGCTTAACTGCTGGAAGCCACAAAATGGTATTGTTTGTATTTATTTTTATTATTGTGGTTGTACAACAACAATGAAAAAAAAAACCCATTAAATATCAAACCGAGTATTTTGAATTGAAGTAAGTAACCTGAACGTTATTAACTTTTAAACTAATAATCAAATGAAAACGTATTAATTTTGAAACCAAGACAATAAGAAAAGGAAGAAAAACATTTTCAAAAAATCCATAAAATCTTGATTTGAAAAAAATAACATATACACGAAAAAAAAAAAAAAAAAAAAAAAAGAAAAAAAAAAAGAAAAGAAAAACATGAAAGAAAAAAAAAGAAAATCTTACGACAAAAACCCACAATAACAAAACAAACAACAACAACAATAATAATAATAATAAAATTAACAACTGAAAAAAAATATATAGTAGAAGAAGAAACTGAAGAAAATAAAATGAAAAGAAACGAGTCACAATGAATTAAGCTGCGCAGTTTCCAGTCTTAACGAACCAGTAGTTTTTCTGTTTCTTCTTTCTGCGCTGTGGCGTGGTAAGACAAAATCTCCAGTGCTACTGTCTGCTTGGCCATCAGGCGACACGCGTTTTCATACATCTGACAGTTGTGTATGCCCAGTCCAGTGAATATGGAAAACGCCTATAATAGAGAAATATCAAATAATTATATCAAAAGAAAGAAGAAGTACTAAGAAAAAAACAGGTACCATCGAAGCATCCATCCACACGTCATCCATCCATCCATCATATATCTATCAGTCCATCCATCATCTATCTATTAATCCATCCATCATCTATCTATCAGTCCATCCATCATCTATCTATTAATCCATCCATCATCTATCTATCAATCCATCCATCATCTATCTATCAGTCTATCCATCATCTATCTATCAGTCCATCCATCATCTATCTATTAATCCATCCATCATCTATCTATCAGTCCATCATCCATCATATATCTATTAATCCATCCATCATCTATCTATCAGTTCATCATCCATCATATATCTATTAATCCATCCATCATCTATCTATTAATCCATCCATCATCTATCTATTAATCCATCCATCATCTATCTATTAATCCATCCATCATCTATCTATCAGTCTATCCATTAGTCAGTCTATATATTCATAAATCTGATATTCATTCATCAGAAAGAGAGAGAGAGAGACTTACACTGAACTAAAACACACACAACGAGAAAACAGAGAGGGATAATAGAGTAGAGAATTAACGTTGAACAAACAGAAGAGATCGTTGATAATTAACAGATAATTAAGTATTATTAAGAGAAACTCAGCAGACCTGCGAATTAAGAAATTAATTCTCCGATACGTCCATTAAGGAAAGAAAACAATTTGCCGTTTTACATCAATCTCCAAGAATCCACATGCATTCATGTTGTTATTACTTTGAAAACAACATACTCATCACTTACGCTGACGAGAACAACATAATATATGCACTTAACTGCTACGATTTAGTACATGTATTATACCTGAACCTTGTTAACAAAACTGAAGTGAAGACTAAAAACAACTATATCCATGGGATTTTAGAATTTAATTATTAACAATATTGAATAATAGTAACAAAAAAAAAAAAAATAATAATAATAAAAATAAAAATAACAGCAGAGAAAAGTTAGCTATTTGGATCGGTTTTATTTTTGATTGCAATTCTATTTAATCTTACTGGAGTCATTCCTTTGAGAAATTATTTTATATGTGTTTGTGTGTGAGCGTGCATGCACACATATATACATACACCCATATAGGAACGTATCGAAGGATTCTACACATTCAAAAACACGTAATTAGAATTATAGACAGACTGAAAGAAATAACATACAGATTTACATATATAGAGAGATACTTATATATATGCAATCCATATATACATACATAAATACCAACTTACAAATCAAGATACACACACATATACATACATACCAACTTACAAACCAAGATACACACACATATACATACATACCAACATACACACACACGTACATGTATGCTGATTTTATAAATAACTGAGATGTAGTAAATTAATTTTGGTCAGTTACCGAGTGACAGTGTAATCGTATTAATTAATAAATGTGTCAGTTTACAACTATATCTATTTACAACTGTTTAAATTTAATTTTCAGCTGTATTTTTGTATGACAATATTCAGTTATAAATGTAACAATTTATAATTGTATTTTTTGTATCTTAATATATTGATTTATAACTGTATTAATCTATAAGTTTAATTACTGTATTTATTTAAATCTGTATTAATTTATATAGTACTGATTTATAACTATATGTATTTGTAACTGTATTACTACATAACTATTTTTGTGTATAACTATTTTAATATAGAACTGTCAGTTTAGAATTTTTACGATGGTTATCCAGATTATATTGATCAACGATTGATTAATTTATTTAGTTTGACATTTTATTAAATAATTAGAATAGTTTTCGCTGATTTAATTCGATTTTCTCTCCTCTCGATTCCCGGCTGCTAAAATTCAACAAAAACTGCAAATGTCATCTCTGACGTGCTCAGTTTACTTTAGGAAAATATTGATTCAGTTTACTTTCAAAATCAGGGGCTGGTTTAGCGCAGGTATCACAGATCAGATTTATTTTTAAAATGATATAAATTTCACATTAATGTTGTCGACATCATATTATTAGTTTAAATCATAAATTGGGTTTTCCAAAAATAACAAAAACATTTTGCATCTTTTTGGCTTTGCTCTCATTTTCAACGATGTTTTTTTTATTCGAAAATATTTCTAGCCACTTAATTCCCTCCTTATCTTATTCACCTTCTTTATTCGTTCTTTTACGATTTTAAAAGTTACGGGTTTCTAGAAAATACTGTGTTTTTCTTATTAACCGATGGACGAACCAAGCATTTTTTTCTTATTATTCCTCTTTCTATATACTTTTAATTTTTTTCTTTTCTTTTTCATTACTTTTTTTCTTCTTGTTTTCTTCTTTTTTTTTTTTTTTTTTTTCCTTCTCAGTTCGTTCTTTCGTAATTATTTAATTTACATTAAAAGGTGAAGCATTGTATTCGGTATTTTCGGGATTTTACTTACGTCCATAATTTCTTCGTGATTTTAGTTAAAACGATGAATTTTTTTTTTTTTTTCGTTCTCCCATCGGTATTTTTCAGTCTCTGAATTTAAATACATCTATACTGGTCATTTTCTTTCTTTCTTTTTTTTTTTTTTTTTTTTTTTAAATTAAAATGGGGTATTAGAATATATTGTTTTCTCTCGTTCGTGTATTTTGGATTCTTGAATTTTTATATACCTCAATTATTCCTTCGTCAGTTTCGTTAAACGGCGTGCCATTTTCTTTGTTCATCAGACAAGTAACGCCAATGATTTTCGTGTCACTGTTGTAGATAGGCATACACAGAATACTGCGTGTTTGAAATCCATCCGCCTCGACAAACTGAAAAACACAAAATGTTCATAATTCCATTTAACATGTGGTTTTTTTTTTTTTTTTGTATATCTGTTTTTATATGAGATAAATATGTATGAATGTATGTATATTTTGTAATTATTTTAAATATTATTATAGAAGTGTACTAATAAATTATAAGTTAATAACTCATTTATTCTGCAAAGTATAAAAAAAAGATTTAATGTTATAATACAACACAATTTACTGGAGATGCAGGGTACCTCTCACATGACAACCGAACGCTCTGCTATGTAAGCTACACACCCGCATTAATGAACAAGATAAGAAATTATTATGGGAAAAGTTTCATAGTCTTTGACCATCATTTCTGAGCTTGTAACATCTCCACGTTACTGTTTGTTCTATAAAACAGTAGTCTTTAATCTCGCCATTATAAACACTTATTTAAAAAAAAAAAAAAAAAGTATGCATCTTTAATAAAACATTTCTTGCTTTTTCAGGACCAGCAGCAATTTTTCTCACCAGGAAAGAGAAAAACAACAAAAAACCAACAACAAAAGAAAACAAATAATAATAATAATAATAATAATAATAATAATAATAATAATAATGATGATGATGTAAAGGTTACAAACAGATTTAAATAAAGCTTTTTGGAAGGTGTACTTGGAAGGTAGAAATATTTTCAATTTGATGAAGCCCTTTTTGGGCAGGCCTTTTTACATGTTTTTCCTGTAGAAATTTTAGACCCGATCCATCACTATCCAGAATATAGAAAAGCTAACAAACGATTATCAATCATTTGACTTATATAAGAGCTGATAATTTTACCTCTGCAGTATCACACGAATTTAATTTGAAAACAAAATGACAAATTGCGGCTATGCATGTAACGTTGAGAATAATAAAATATTTATTAACCAAACAAATTAAATTATTCGAAAGAACACGGCAGTCTTCTCCATAGTTTAATTTATTAAAATAGTTGTAATGTATATAATGTTTTTTTGAAATAATGTATTATTTTTGACTTACTGGTCCTTTGCCAAATCGTCCATCAATTTCTAAATCAGAAATATTTACAGACTGCAAGAGATAGAATAAAGAAATATAAAATATATTTTTATAAACATTTACACAATACCAACGCACATGTTCAAATATATATACACCCATAAATAAACACACGAATATACAAACATATATACATATATAAATACACTAATAAAAATGTAAAGTACCTAAAATCAAAATCTGTATAATACAGCACAATGAATAATAAATTACATTTAACTAAACTTTCCATTTAAACAACGGCAGTCAAAATATTTGAACTCTAAGTGAGATATCCGTTACCTAGCAAGCAATATGCGTTTAGAGGAACACGAGCCATAGTAGGATTAACGGATAGGATTAACGGATTGGATAATTAGGCAGCTCTCCATGCGAATATTACCTTTCCATTGGTCACAACAAACTGGGCTATTTCGGCAGTTCTTGACTCGGACAGCTCCTGTTTCCTGAAATAAAAGGTGAGTTTGATATAAATCATGGAGGTGTAACTCTGATGTTTATCATATACTGTATCTGCAAAATACACAAACAGCACACATAACGCACAAACATATACTAAAATTTACAATCACACATTTGAAGTAGTAGCTATTAATTTATACTTGTTAAACTTACCCATCTGATTAAAATAACTGATATCTTAAGAATACTTTCATCTTCCTCGTTGAAGTTGTATTCATTAATTGTACCTCCGTGTTCTGTTTTGTTTTCATATTGAAAATAGTTATCATTTTTGTTACACATTTATAATTTTAAGCTATCATTGCTTCAGATGATAATTGTATTAGTTAGATATTTATTTATTTGTTACACAGTTATAATTTTAAGTTATCTTTGCTTCAAATGATAATTGTATCAATGTTTGATATGATCAACCAGACTATGAACTCGATTCTTACTTATTTTGTAACTATACTGATCTCATTGTTTATGAGAAATATTGTAAACTAATCTCTGTTTAATTTGTTATATTATTACAATACATGTCATATCTACACCAAAATCAATATGTTTATCTCTATCTCATCTTACAAAATAAATTAATATCTGGTATATATATCTAATACATATATACTGAATAAAAAAGTTACCGATTATTAGTTTAAAGTTAAAAACGTATTTCAATTCGAAATATTCATTTGATATTTAATTTTCAATCTGAAATATCGGAAGTACATAAGAAAACTATTTTGTTGTTATTTTTGGCTAATCATTTGTTAGCAAAAGTAGTAAAAGATCACAAATAATAAAAATAATAAAAATACATACATAAATCACGAAAGATTTTCAGTACTCATTCAGTACATATTATAAAACACCGACTTGAAAATTAAAATTACTTCGTGGAGCAAAATGTACTGAAAGTCAGCTAATTCATTTTGTAACGAAGCAGCGTTACTCACCACGACACTGTACAAATGGTCAGTGACCGTAACTTTTTTGTTCAGTATATATTATACGTTCTTTTGATTTTCCTTCTTCTATTTTAGACACTGTATATTTTAATTTCGTTTTGTAACATGAGAGTAGTAGATATATATTTCGAAATTTATTTTCACAACAGATTAGTATTACTAATTAAATTACCTGTTAAATATATCGTGTAACACCCACACAAACACAAAAATCGTTTATGTATTTTTAATTTGTTTAATTTTGTGTAACAGTGTGTATATATTAAAATATTTATGCATTTGTGTATGTAAGTGTGTATGTGTGTGTGTGCATATGTGTATGTGTGTTTATGAATGTGTGTGTATATATTACATATATGTAGGGTGAAACGCTGCAGTATTGTCTCTCTGTGAATATTACAAACATACACAATATATACAACAGATACATTTTTATAATTTTGTTAGACAAACCCAGGCATTTTTATCTTTTCTTTATCTTTAGCATCAAGGTAAAATGCTTTTGAGAAACTGATATCCTGAAAAAAAGAGAAGAAAATGATAAATAAAAAAAATGAATAATAATAATAAACAAATATATGTTTTACTAAACAGTATTATATACGAATAATATATGCCAGTCCGTAGACAGTAAAATCACGTTTTCTTATTCCTGTTTAAAATAAACTTTAATAAAACATTATCACATACTGATTAAATATATCAGTCTACGCAATATTCTTATTTCAAAGCTGATACCTGGTAAACAACATGCAGTCTAAGGATGACTATGTGGAAAATGACAAACACTAATGATTTTTGTTACAAAAATAAAAGTGGCGTTTTAACTTATTAATAGAATCTCTAACTCCATGTTAAATTCGCCAGTTGTTGAAAATAAGTAAAAGATAAATTTAAATGGTTTTAAAAGACACTGTAGAGAAATAAAACGGCTAGTAATAAATCTATAAACTAATAAAATGAAAAAATGAAAACCATTTTAATGGAACGTCAATTAAAAATGATTTTTTTCTTTTAATATTTTTTTTTTTTATCAAAAGGTGAGAGTTATATCCGACTATATAAATCCAATATAATAATAATAATAATAACAGTTTTATGAATATTATTTTAAATACTACAACAACAACAACAACAACTCTACTACTACTACTAATAATAATGATAATGAGGTTGAGGATAATGATGATGATGATGATTACGATGATGATATGAATGATTATGTCGATGATAATATTAGCTAACTGCAAACGGACCAACTGACCTACGAATTCACAGTACACAAAAAGACTCAAATGCAAAACACACCTCTAGACATGCATGCACTCACTAACTCTCCTCTAACAAATGAACAGGCACACAAAAACATTCAAACACAAACGTCCTTAGGCATAACTAAAAACATAAATAAAATAAAATAAAATAAATAAATAAAAATAAAAGTTTTGAAAAAGAAGAAAGAAAAGAAAAGAAAAAAGGTATTATATTGTTAAATAAACAGTTTAATACTTCAAAGCTGTTAACATTATCAGATTTATGTGACACTGTTATTCTATAAACTGATAATCATATAAATTTAGTAACTAAAAATGTTATGCGCAAAATACTAAAATATCTAATTTATCATCATAGTTATTATTACTTTTATTATTATTATTATTTTTTGTATTAGTTATTAACCTAACTAACTTCATCTAGTATTTTTTAAAGAAAAATTCTGAATTATTAATAATCTATTTTCTATTTAAAAATACATTTAAAATATTATTTCTGACGTCAGCATTTATCGGTTAATGATTTAATAATTAGATTCACCTTGAGAAACTGCATAACACACTCTCAGATAATGCAAACAGACAGAACGATGTGATGAACTGTGTGGTTTATCTACAATGGATTACTTTTGAAGAAATAATGTTATTTGGTAACAAAGATGATGTAGCTGCAATAGCGACTGACCCCTCGACCCACGTCACTTCAGTACAGCTCTCTATTTTTGAGTTAGACTATAAAAATAAAATTAAAATATTTTCAGTATAAAATCCCGTAACAAAAGTTTATTTAATTGTCAGTACATTCTTCACAATCATGTGCATTCATTTTGTGTATGTTTCGTTCATTTGCCAGAAATAACTAACATTATCTCTATGCTTAGTCCAATATAGATATTCGATAAACATTAAGCAATATCAGTGGCAATAAAGAGCATTAATACTGCATATTTTAAGCTTTAATCAATATAATCCAGATTTTCCCGCCAATAAAGGGATTATCTAGTGTATACTAATAAACTGAATATTTAATTAAAACAACTGGTCAATAGGGATTTATGTGTTTACATACAATTAACCTACGGTTATTTTAATATCAGCCAGTGTAGTGCACTTATTACTGAATGTTGAAGAGATTCGGATTTTATCCCAAACCTCAGTGAGATTTTTGTCTTTGTAAATTGTAATATATGTCATAATCGATCAGCAAACGTTACAGAATTGTTCACAAGTGTTCGTTGAAATAGGAATAGGAAAACACGAATCTTACTGGGTTTTAGAATGCACCAGTTTTATTGTAAAGGTTTTATTTTGGAATAAAAGATATACTCAAACTGAATATTAGAGAATACGAGTTAAACGCTACTTTTATTTGGGACAGATTGTAGAATATACAAATTTTGTTTTGCACATTTAGTTTTAAAATCAATAAATACCGTTTATATTTATTTTAGAAGTCGAATAGGAATATTATAGATTTATTTTATAACTGGAGTAGGAACATAGTGTGTACATGGATTTAGAATGCATGAGTCTTGCACATCAAGTTTTATTTTACAGCAGGTATAAGACGCACGAGTGACTGGCCTACGTGTAATTTCTAAATATATGACTTTTATGGAAAACAGCTGATTTCTATAACAGTGATGTCGATATTCTAATCTTACTGTGTACAGGTATTCTATGCCGCGTGGTTTATTTAAGAATAAGAATATATCTTGTAGTCTAGATCATGTAATTTTAAAACATGCTCCTCTTGTTTTATTTTTCATAAGAATGTAGAGATTTTATAATGGTATGTATAATTTTGGAATGTTCTAGAATACCATCGTTTCATGCTTTATTGTTAGAAGGGAAATATAACTGTTCGAATCTTGAAGTATAGTTATATCTTAAAATATTTTAGATTAGGAAAATTAAATAATCTTAATTTCTGGTTTTATTTTAAAATAAGACAGAAATATTATTGAATTTTATTTCAGATTAGGAAATAATAATTAACAAATGATTTTAGTACAAGATTAAAAATAAATGAACTTCACATTAGAAATAAAGACGGTGAGTTTAACATACATTTCCTTTTAATACTTATTGCATTTTTTGAAACTTGACCAGACATTCAGAGCTTAGAGACCAAACATAAAATGATCTTTATCTGACAAACATCGAATTATAAAATAAAACTGAAGCGCAACCTAATATGTCTGACAAACTGCTTATGTTATTAGCCTACAAGAAAGAATGATTTTTAATCATTTCTACTAACGCATTTTATTTTACTCTATTATTAAAGGAAAAAAAAAAAAATATATATATAACAAAAACTAATGAAATACTGTTGCTTTTGTCTTTAAGCTAATTAAAGCACTATGGTTCATTTGTGACAGCTTTCTGAAATTCTTGTTTAATAATAATATTAACAGTAATGATGATGACAATAATAATAATAATAATAATAATAATAATAATAAAGATGATGATGATGATGATAATGGACATTATTATTATTATTTGGGTAATGATGATGATAAAGATGATGACATATACAGTCGTACCTTGACTTAGGAGTTTAATTCGTTCCGTGATCTAGATCGTAACTCAGATTGCTTGTATATCAAATCAATTTCCCCAATTGAAATTAATTGAAATACCATTAATCCGTTCCAGCCACCCCAAAACCACCCCATGTTTTTGTAACGTGTTTTTAAATAAGGAAAATGTATTTATAAATGACAAATATTGTATAAAAATAGAATAAAAGAGAATGTAAAGAAATAAACTGGTTTTAAAAAGTGTATTTATCTTGGAGATCAGATAAATTATTTTAACGCCTTTGACTGGAGTTACAGCCTTTATCGACTCTTTCTGCATCAATGTGGTACTATGCTCATATTACCTAGCAATTCGACTACATGCATATTCGTTCATGTTTTTCAGTCATTTCATGCTTTAATTCAATGGACATCATCCGCTTCTTCTTCTCAGCACTGTCCTTTGCACTCACTTTCTTACGATCCATGGTCAGAAATAAGAAATCTAGCTAAATACTGCACCAAACGCGAACACAACACAACAGAGATACTTCCGTGGCGAGGTAACCACGTGAAGTAAACGAGTGATGCTGGTCCGGTGTTGTGTTGTTCGTTGCGCCAACTAGCGGTGGCGTATCTGAAGCTCGCTCGTACCTCGGATTGTGGCTCGCAGCTCAAAGCAACAACTCGACCAAGACACTGCGCTTAGCACGGAAAACTCGTAAATTGGGGCACTCGTAAGTCAAGGTACCACTGTACTAATAAAACTATTTATCAATCAGTCTGTTGGAAATACGTGTCTTTCATACATTCGCACTCAACTTCGAAAATACATCGTTCTGTTTACACGAATTTCTCCATTAAGAATTAAAAATTACTTGTGGATTTATCTCTGAATCCTGTTCTTCTTCCTCTGACGTCTTCGTCTGTGGTGACGGGGAGACAGCGGCACATGACGTGGATGTGGATCTACACGGCTCCTGTGGATAGCACACAAACAATGTTGAGAACTCTACCAATAGTGCAGTGTGAAATGATGAATAGTGCAGAGTGACAAGGCACAAAACTGTATGCCAAAGGTGCATAAAACAGGATTCAAAAATGCAGCGCGGAAAGGGACAAAACTAAATGCGGCAGGTGATATGGTTCAAAAATTATGTTGTAAGGTTGATGAAAAGAAAATTACAGTGTCGGAATACGTGTGTAACAGTGATGTGAACTGACTGGGTATGAGATAGCAGGGTGTACTAGTACTCTGACATTTCATAGTTTCACTGATGCCGATGGTAGTAGAGGTAGAAAGCTACATGATACCAACGTACACAGTCATGCAAACTGGAATACACATTAGCAATAGAAATCTAAGTGGAGTGGCATTTAAAAATAGATAAGTTTTAATACTGCTAGCTCAGAAATTATATAGATTTTAGATTTTCAATAGAATAGAACACATTGCAATGAACAGATCGAAACACACACACACACACACACACACACACACACACACACACACACACACACTTAAACTCACACATATACATAGAGAAGTAGCCCAAAACACCTTCACAGAAAAACAAAAACATAGTAAATTAAACAGATTTGTTTCAAAACGAAAAGAGATAAATACTATGAATTAACTCAATACTGATAAAGAGCGACGAGAAAATAAAACACATGAATAATCTAAATATATAAACATCTCGAACAAAACTTTGAAACAGATACAAAGAACAGAATATAAATCATTTGAATAAGAAACCGTTAACAGAACAAAAAAACAACAAAAAAACCTCAAAACGCCACTGCCCCAAGAAAAACAACAAACAAATAAACAAACACGTAAAAATATCTAAAAATATCAGGAATTGTGTAATAAAAATTTACAATTCTGCTGTTAAGTAGTCAAATGATGTGACACTGTTTACACCATACTGTGATTTCCTGTTTCAGTAGACGTACAGGCCATTTTGCAGTTAGTTTATAAAGATTCCTTACAATGATAAAATATGACATGAAAATTATACGACAAAAAATCGATATTTTTCTCTATTTCTGTTTTTTCTTTCTTTCATCTATATTATTTACGTGGACAGTTCTCTAATGAACTCGCGGATATATTAATTATGGTGGTAGCTTGAGTGAAAATATCAATAATAAAACTGATTTATCTAAATGCAAACAGAAGGAAACCTATATACTGAGAATTAAATATATCTGGACTTTTGTTTGATCTTTTCTGGTGCAATTTGTGTCAACAAATTATTATAGGTATAGGATATACAAGATTTATGTCACATTATTACAGTGATAGGATATACAAGATTTGTATAAATCATAAAACAAGTGTCTATATGTCAATGTCAGTGTCTAATCTCAGTGTATGTGCATATTTATGCATGTTGCTTTGTCTGTAAACGTATATATATATATATATGTGTGTGTGTGTGTGTGTGTGTGTGTGTTTGTGTGTGTTTTTTTACTTGATCATTCTTCATGATAGTCGAAATATCATGAATGCTAAGGATTTATGTCTGCCGTTTAGAACTTTAAATTTAATATTTTGTGAGGAAACAGGGTTCAAACTGCATACCACGAAACCATAATAATCTACTGCATGTGGACACGTTTTAATCTACTACATGTGTACACGTTTTAATCTACTACATGTGTACACGTTTTAATCTACTGCATGTGGACACGTTTTAATCTACTACATGTGGACACGTTTTAATCTACTGCATGTGGACACCTTTTAATCTCAAATTTCTCTACGTATCTCATCGCTCCCGACCTTTTCAGAAAGTGCACGAGAGTTAACGAGTATCTGAGGTTAAAACTCTGGAATTCTTCAAACACGGAGGATTCTTCCTGTATATTTCTACAAACTTTCCGAAATAATGCAAAACATTAACGAGTAATGCGACAAAAGAATTAGAAAAAAAGAAAAAGGATAGCTTAAGAAATGTTTTAATATAATTAAAAGTATGTATCAAAATAATAAAATTTCTAAGTTGTCATAATATTATTCTACAGTTTAAAAAAGAATCGATAAAAGCGAGATATAAACAACTAAGCATGCATTCTAATAATTTCACAAACTAAGAATAGATATGAATTTAAAAACATAAATAATAATAAGATATAAAAGGAATTAAAAGGAAATAAATAAATTTGAATGAACGAATGAATACAATATTAAAACACTGAAGGATGAAAAAAAGAATGGAAAGAAGAAAGACAAATAAATAAGTCACAGAAGAAAGCTATGGACATTTTAATCGAAGTTGTAATTTTAAAAAACAAATTATAGTCTATAAATTATAACAGTTCGTTAACTATATGGCTATTCATTATCATATATGTATGTGAGTTTAACTATGTATGTTTATTAGCGCACATGTAACTCTGTAAAAATATGTGACTATTTATTTTCAGGCAATCCTATAGAAATTTAATCATATATTAATAATAATATATAAACGATAAGTAATAATTCTTTAAAGTACACAAAAAATCAGTTTAGGCTTTATCAGTGCGTTACACTGCCAAGCAAGTTGATAGAAGCTCAGTTTGGAGAAAATAGCGTTCAGAGATCATTTCAGTGAAATAAAAAAGTAATTATCTTGAAAAAAAAATGTAATAATTATATAAATAAATAAATAAATTTACAATAAAATCCTTCTTAAAAATAACAAAAAATAATTTAAAGTAAATTAAGTGAAAGAATTAAAAAAAAAGGCAATGACTAAACCAGTATTTACAAAGAAAAGTAAATAATGAAAATAAAAATTGTTAACTAAATGTACATTTGGGTTAGTTAGTTTAAATGAATGAATTAATAATTAAAAAATAAAAATAAAAAATAACAAAATAAAATAAAATAAAAATAAAATAAATAAGTAAATAAATGAATAAATACAAAAAGTGGATGTAATTATATATTTTTTAAAAGTACCGTTTTAATTCCCCGATAGGCCGGATTCATTTGAAATTTGTCCTATGAATGAAACAGATAAAATTTATCATAACAAATAATGGTTTGAAAAATTATTTTCGAAAATATTTCAGATTTCCTGCAAGATAAAATAATTATAATACTTATACTGAGATTCGAGGAGAAAACATGCCATGTTATGAATGCACTGTATTTTTATTTTCATTTTTTCAGACATACAGACATCAAGACATAGAATGACAGACAGTCAGAGAGTTAGACAGATGATCTAGATGAATAAAATGACTTCTGAAAAACAAATGTATACATGTATTTACATTGTGAGAAACATAGTATTGTCATGAAGTCAAGTAAAACATTATAACGCTGTAAAAACTGTTGAAAATCTAAAATAATTAATGAATAATCTTTGTTCAAAATGAGAATTCAAAATTGTAGACAATAATAATAATAACAACAAAAATGGGAAAATTAAAAAAAATAAAACAATCAGGTACGATTAATAAAAGCAAAAAGAAATAAAAAGTGATAATGTAAAATTATCACTTTTAGTTTGAGTAATATTTCAGATTGTCATTAATAAATATTATCTTTGAAATCTCTCTTTATCAGTTACATAACCATAATAAAAAATTGATCAAAGCAATCATTAAAAAAAAAAAAAAATCTACAAAAATATATAATCTAAGTGTTGTAAAAGTTACTCGTTATTGTTATTATTGTTGTTGTTATTGTCATTGTTGTTGGTCATATTATTATTGGTTTAAGAACAAGCAAATAAATAACAACTCAACATGCAAATATTCACATTCAGAATGAATGAATAATTAGAAATATTTATGACACAGTGATGTTATTTGACATAAGGCATGTATTTTCAACTAATCTAGTAATCCATTTTTTTAAATATGTATACACATACAAACACACACAAACACACATAAACACAACAAATTTAATAATCTGGTAATAATAAGTAAATGAGAAGTAATAATTTTATAAAATACAACACTGTCGTTATTTTAGGCTTTGACAAATGCAGTGAAATGTAAATAAAGAAACTGTCACGACTATGATCTCTGATTTAGCTGAGCTAAGTGAATCTTTTTCACATAAACAGTTTAACGCCTCGGTGAACAGTATCAGCAACTCGTGTACACCACGGTAAATACATTTGGATATATTAGAAGCGCGGAAATAAGGCTTGGTTTGGTAGTCAATGCAGATCACTCACAAGAAAATATACAGAAGCTAGAACAGCTTACACAAATACGAAAAGAATGAATAACAAACAACGACTTATAAAGGCCAGTGAACGATACAAGAATGTAATATTAAAACATTTAAGAAGAGATAAATAGAAAACCGAATAGAAACTTACAGAGCTTAGCAAATGTGACACGCGAGCGTTTTGGAGACTCCTAAAAACACAACAAACTGACTGTAATTTACCACCTTTAGAAACACTATACTTTAAAGATGTAAACTTAGTGATAATCCCACTCCAGAACCAGACTTTACCATAGATTTAGAAAGTAAAAGTTTACTAAACAGTCCTATATTAGAAAGTTAAATACTTGTAGTTGTTAAATTTATCAAGATCGAGAAAGCTCCTGTTGACTGTATGATATATGTATACCTCAAACTTTTTAATTCAGTGTTTGAAAACGGAATTTTCCCTGACTCATGGTTAGTTGATATCATCAAGCCAATTTATAACAGTGGTTACAAAAATAATGAAGAAAACCACAGGTTTTTTAATTACTCGGGAAACTCTTTACCTCTGTGGTAAATAATATACTAAAGCTGTATCTGGAAACAAATGAAGTTCAAGCATGATTTAGAAAGGATTGACCACATTTTTACACTCTAAGGATTGACTGAACTGATTAAACCACGGAAGAAATTTGTTGTATGTTTATTGATTTAAACAAAGCTTTTGATTCATTGTAGAGAATCGGACGTTGAGGACGATTAATTAAAAATGGTACATATGTAAATGTTTCCATATAGTTATGAGTATGTATCAAAATATTAAATCTTGTGTCAGTGCACACAACTCGTTTGTTAACAGACTATTTCCCCTGTTGTGTAGTGTCAGACAAGGTACTAATATTTCTCTTTATTATTCTCATTGTGTCTCAGTTATATAGAAGTCATATTTAAAATTATTATTTAATACATATATCGTTGTTCTTTTTGTTTTACTCTATGCCGATGACACTGCAGATAATTACCAAGCTATGGCAAAACTCTCCAAATGTTTTTGATTCTTACTGCACTAAATGGCAACCACAAAAATTACAAGAAAGTGTTTTATCTTGGAAAATCAAAGCTTGATAATGTAGAAAGTTAGAAATATCTCGCTATTATTTTTACAAATCGAACAGATTTACTAAGGCAAGAAACATGTTATATACACAAGCACTGATGGCTCTGTAATACCTCAAGGAGGATGCCAAAGTATTTCTACTGACTGCATGGTTTTACCAGTGCTTCTTTGGGGATTTGAAAATTTGTCATTACTGGAAAAATTATGTAACCAGTTTAGGGAATTGTTATGACCTGTAAGGAAATCTACTCCATTGTACTTATTAAATGAAGAACTTGGACGTTATCCAGTTTATATTACTGTCAATCTAAGAATGATTTTTTGTGATATCGAATGATCTCGTGAAAGCAATCTAAGTTATTATTACTAGTGCAGACTATTACTGTATGATGTTAACAATAATATTTTTAACCACAAATGGATATTACAAATCTATTCTCGATGCTTTTGGCTGTACATATATTTAGTTATCACGGTGTGATGGTATCACTAGTGCTTCTGTGCTAAAATCATACATTAACATAAAGTTATATAGTTCTTAAAATATTGGTACTCTTTTATTAATAAGGTCGTCTAAAGCTTCAAAGTATAAACTATTTAAAAATACTATCGCATTCGAGACATATTTCAGTATTATATAGAGAAAATACTGTTGCCCATTGTTAAGGTTTAGACTTTCAAATCATAATCTTCCTATTGAAACAGGAAGAGGGACAAATATACCATACAAAATAGAATATGTCCATTGTGTAAAAACTATGACATTCGAGATCAGCTTCATTAAATATTTACGTGTATGTTTTTAAAGAATCAAAGGAACCGCTAACTACCATTTTTCTTACAATCTAAACCAAGCATTCATATTTTATAAATTATTTAACTTAAAAAAAGCCGGTGTCTTTAGAGAACTTTCTATTTTCTGTAATTTAATCATGATTTTTTTTCAAATCCTCTGGCTTATATATTGATATACAGTATATATTTTTATTAAGTACATTATTGTAAATCCACCTGTTATAACTGTTATAATTATATTAAATTTTGTATGAATGTATCCCGATGTGCCGCAGAGTACTGCCTTAGTGTAAATCAAATTCAGTTCAGTTCAGTCATTGCATAACACTGCTATGCAAGTTGAAACATGCTATCTAAAGCTCAGTTTGGAAGAAATAGCTTGAAGACAGTTAATATAATTTCAGTATAAAACAGTGGGTTACCTGGGATATATGATATAAAAAAAAACAATGTGTAGCTTTTCTGAAGCTTCTTTTTGGAATTATGGTACTTACAAAACTTGCATAATTATAACATAATTTGTAATATTATTCGAGTGACGAACAATCAAATATAGTCATACAAATTAAGAACATTCCAATTACGAATACTGAGTTTTGAAGGTTCAGGTTACGAACATCTGATTTACAATAATGTTCAGTTATAAACATTCGAGTTAAAAATACTCAGTTATAAACATTCAAATTACAAATACTCAGTTATAAACATTCAAATTAAAAATATAGAACTTCGAAAATTCGGGTTACGAACACTTGATCTGGTAAGATTCAAGCACGAACATTGACTAATAAACATTTGAAGTGGGGACATTCAATTATAAACATTCGAATTAAGAAGATTTAAGTTATAGACATTTGAATTAAGAACTTCGAGCTTTGAAGATTCAGGTAAGGAACATCTGAGATATAAAATTTTCATGTGATCGAGGTCCAAAAATTACATTAAATACATTCAAGTTATACTGAAATAGTTATGAATATTCGATGTGTGCACATTAAATGATAAACGTTTGACTTACAAACATTCAGCAAATACTGGGATAGTCAAATTACGAAAATCTGAGTTACAACCATTAAGAGTAAAGAAATAGCAAATATGAAAACACATGAAAACAAAAACTACTGTTTTGAAGTTAACGACAGATGACAATGATATCATTATCAGATTCACGACTTGTTTATTTATTTATTTATTTATTTAACGTCTGCGCAGGAGAGTTCCGTTTTATAGCACGGTTATATTAGACGGCTTGAATACCTGACACTGGCTAGAGAGGAAAGAAGAAAGTAACAATTATAGAATAAAATTAGGAGTGACGCAGAATGATAGATTGATATTTTATTTCCTGGGAAAATATAAAAGCAAAAATATAAAAAGCAGGTTCTTCTAGAACGCGATTAGCTGTGAGAGGAATTATAGAATAATCAACAGTTATCACAAGGATTTTCACAAGCAAAATGTCGTAAGAAAGAAGAATGTAAAAGCCAGAAAAATTAAACTGTGTAATATGGATTACAGGTGAAGACACACCGACAGAATCTACTGAATTAATTATCACTAATGGCAGAGAAAACAGGTTAGGCTATGCATGCTAGCAGAAGAAGAAGAAAAGAAGAAGAAAATAATATCTGGTTAACCTAGCGGCAAGACAAGGGTATAAATAAACAGGACAGGTTACATGATCAAAATACAAAGAGGAAGGTAGGATAGATTAAAAATATGATTAGGAAAGAAAGAAAAAAATTAATCCAAGCCAAAAAAATATATTTTTAGGGGAAAATTGTACGATAGAGGTTACGCACACGATGGTGGATTATACATGTTTGTACATGTCTACTGGTTACACGGAGTTACGACATTGTTACACTTAACAGGAGACTATAACCTCATCTTACATTTTTATCATTTTATTTTATTTTTAATTAATTAATTTGATTTGTTTACACACAAAAATATCTTAAGAGTTTTTTTTAATCCATATAATTAACTAAAGATTTATCTATATTATTAACATCAATCGGTAATCTTGTATCGAAAATCTGTTATACACCGTGGTCAGGATTACCGGACAAGCACCATACCTGTCAACTTTCATAAATATTCTTATATACAAACCTTGATGTGCTCACTTAATTATTTTATTATTTTATTTAAATTATTTAAATTTTTAATTATGTTTTTATTATTCAAATTTCTTTAATTTTTATTTTATTTATCAACAGTCTACATTTATGTTAAAATATATCTTTAAAATATATCAATTTTTTTTTTTATTTCACCTGGTTAAGAACACACACACACACACACACATCGAATTTCCCTTTTTAATATCTTTTATTAAAAAGATATTAACGCTGATGCCGTCGTTAATTAAATCAAGATACCGAATTAATGAACGTTGGTGATTAAACAGACGCCGGTTTTTTAATTTTTACTTTTTTCTTTACTTTATAGTTAAAAAAAAAAAAAAATTAATTACGTTAACATTTGAAAGTAACTATATTTTAAAAAATAATTCTTTAAGATAGTGAATTAATGTTCGTTAAAGAAATGGAATTATATCTTTTTCGTCTCTGAATTTAGATGAAAAAAAGTCATAAAAAGGTTTTAAGTTTAAATACTTTGGAAAAGAATCGTTTAAGTTCTGGTGTACCTGCGTGGGTAGAGAATTGTGTGTTCTGTAGTATAAGCCCAAACGATCGACAAACCGCTTTGCTAGCTTATGTGTATCCTGGTAAAACAGAAAGAAGAAGGTAAGGTATGAGAGTGATAGAAACAAAACATGAAAAAAGAAGAAGGGGAAGTGAGCAATATAATAGAGAAACACACTTAGTCATAATTAGGTAGAGAGAGAGAGAGAGAGAGAGAGAGAGAGAGAGAGAGAGAGAGAGAGAGAGAGAGAGAGAGAGAGAGAGAGAGAGAGAGAGAGAGAGAGAGAGAGATGATGATGATGATGATAAGAAACAATAATGAAATAATGAAATGGCGAAAAGAATAATTAAAAAACAAAGTAATAAGAAAGATCGAGATTAATAAAGTAAGAAAAATAAAATGACGATAGACAAACAGTCCGGAAAGACATAGAAAAGAAAAATATATGTAAGCAGATAGCTAAAGGATTATTATAATTTTTTAACCTTCAGTTCCTACTAAGTATTCTGACAAATATATCTTTTTTATAATAATGTTTAATTGTATTCCTTTCGCGGGATTAGCATGCAATGTTTCAAATTATGATGGAGAATATTTCAGCAGCTTTAGATATAGGTTACTTACTTTGAAACTAGATTACAAACATATTATTTATTTATTGATTATTATTATTATTATTATTATTATTTTACATATTTTTCTTCTTATCGAGCTATTAACACACACACACACACACACACAGACACACACAGAGACACACACACACACACAGAGACACACACACACACAGAGACACACACACTCACACACAGAGAGACACACACAGAGACACACACACAGAGACACACACAGAGAGACACACACAGAGACACACACAGAAACACACTGTAAAACATTCACAGTTAAGTTTTCTGCGTTGACCTTGTATCAAAATATCACCAAAAAAATTTTAACTTCATATTTTTTTAACAACATTGTCGGCTCTGATCTGTATTAAGTATAGTGAGTACAATTTTAATGTGTTAATATCTATGTGTGTTTACCTGCAATTTGTTGTATTTTATTCTTTAATTAATAAATATTCATATTAATATATGTTCTTTATAAATATATAGCACGGATATTTTGAATACTAGAGTAACGTATTATGGGTGGTAATAAAATCTCTTATGAATTATTTTGGTCACCTTTTAGAAAATTCTTTAAAAAATACAGCAAAAATGATATGTCTATATATGCTGAAGATCAATAAATCTCTACTGTTTCTTTTAAAATAAATTTAATGATTTAGGACAGACAGACAGACAGATAGACAGACCACACAAACAGAAATGCAAGCACACACACACAAACACCCCCCCCAAAAAGTCCAGATATTTCTTTGTTATTCAAATTAACAAACTGCTCATTAACAAAGAGAAACCAGATTTCTTTTAAAAACCTGAAAGTTTATTTATGTTGGTTTGTGAAATCTGTTATCATTTTAAGAACATTAATATCCACTAAACACCTGTCATATAAAACTATAATAAAATACTGCTGCTATAGTGATTGTGACACGATAATGTTATAAACGAAATGAACAGAAAAGAAATGCAGATAACATTTACAAAGCAAATGGAAGCATTTAAGCCAACAACAAGCAAAAAGTGTATTATTCTTTAAAAAATAAATTATATCAATATATTTTGTTTAAGGAGAAGACAAAAACGACATAAACATCAACAATTTATAATAATAATAAGAAGAAGAAGAAAAATAATAACAACACTTTTTTCAGAATATTTGTTTTTCTTATTTGTTCACTTTCATTTCTTTTCATTAGTTTATTTAATTATTCAGATAATCTACTTTGTTTCATTATTTTTTTTATTTTGTTCAGCATTTGTCATGAAAAAGTAGTCTAAAAAGTTTTTATTTACCTTTTACTAACATCTTATCAATCTCTCTCTCTCTGTTTCTCTCTTTCTCTAGTGATATTCCTTTTTGAAATGACATCTATTCTTTTAATTTTTCATTGAAAACTAGTAGCTGTATAACATCTAGTTACTACCAAAATAACCTGTGCTTAAATTAATGGTACAATGATGATTTATTATGGCAGGAAATCTTAGGTAGCGAATACAATATGACGTTATTTAAATATCAGCTGATTCAGTTGGATTTTATTTAAATGTCGGCTGATACAACTGGATGTTATTTAAATGTCAACAGATACGGATGTATGCTGATACAAGTCTATGTTATTTAAACTGTGAGTACTTGGCGGCTTCTCACAAACATAATTATTCTGATAACGATTGACAAATCATTTGACGAAGAGAGAATGCCCTTATGGCCGTCCTTTGTTGAAAGAGATTCAAAATCGGTCTTCCTGTAAATCAATTTTCAGAAGAGAAGACTTCATAATGAAAAAGTTAATTGAAACAAAAGAGCTTAAGAATGTAGAATTCTTGTTTACCGACAACAATAAATACATAATCATTTTTTTTTCTATGATTCCAAGGTGATAAAGATGATCTATAGAAAAATGTCTCTCTTTGTTAAAGGTATGTGACAATTATTTCAAAGCCATTAAAACAGTTTTATTAATATATACAAAATACTGGCATCACTATAAAATTTCTGCTAAATATATATGACTGTATTCATTAGATGGAATCATTAAAACATCGTTCAAAATTTATAACCTGATATCCTGATAGATGGAGACACTAGTATTCTTTATCAAACTGGAATAACTGATGGAGTAACTAAGTTCTTTAGTAGAATTAGTATGCTGCTGTATTTGACGTAGTACTTTGTAGAACTGGTATAACTAACATCTCTTTGATGGAGCTTGTAAGTACTTTGCAATATCGGTACGAAAAATTGCTTAGAAATCAAAATGACTTTATTAAAATATATTAATAACGTTTAAATGGATGATAACATCATTGTAAAAGATTTTTTAGAAGAACGGTAAACAAATTATTTATTTATTTATTAACGACTCTAATCCTGACTTACGTTTTCGAACGAGTTTTCCAGAAGGTAGACGCTGCAGCGTTCGCATTTGAGGAGATCCTGAGCATCTAACATGATTTTTTCAACCAGTTTCTCCAGATTTGTTTGTTCAGAAAAGATACCACGAGCCAAATGAAGCAAAAGCTGAAGAGAGAAATAAATAATAATAATAAATGCTTTCATCCCCCTAAAACTGTTAACATTAACAAGGAATGGAAATCAAAGTAAAACTTTATACTGTCAACGTTACCTTGCAATCGGCTGATTTGGAATTCTCTAATGGCGCGTCCTTCGACATGGAAACTATTCTGATGATTCGCATGACATTCAGTTTCAATATTCCGTGCAGTAAAAGAGATTAATTGTTTTAAATCCAGTACAAAATGAATAATTGCTATTTTTTAAAACATCTAGTGTTCAATACAGATATCCAGTATTCCTGTTATTGTGAAACAAAACGTTTATAATATGGATAAATGACATTTCTCAATTTCACGAACAAGAGTTTTGGCCGTAATGGAAAATATTTTATTGTTGTAGTTATTTTCTTGGAACAGCGGAAGTGCAAAATAGACATAAAAGTTTTCACCTTTTAAAACAACAGAGCAGTGTCATGAGTTCTTAATGTTTCTGATTCTTATTTAGTAAAAATGTCTTCAGAAATAAATCTTTATGATCTCATTCAAAGTAAATATACATATATATATATTTTTTTGTTTTTTGTGCACAGTTTTTTTCAGTAAAAAACATTAATGTTCTTGGATGAAACTGTCTTGATCCATTAAATATGCAAATTTACAATGAATTGTAGTCTTGGTGTACAGAATATTGTCCCGTATATACAGTTAGAAAATTATTCTAAATTACTTTACATTCCAGGCGAACTATTTCAAAAAATATTTTCTGTTCAATAGAGTCGTTTTGTCCAGACTTCACGTTCCTTATACTGTGTTACTTTCAAAATGCAGTGATTTTCAAAAAATGGATGTAACTCGGATTTCAGTAAAATTTATAAAATAATTGTAATTTTTTTATATATATACTCTACGGTTTTACGAAATGGCTGTATAATATTTTCTTTCTAAGCAGGAACCAAACACCATCAACAGGCCGCTTGGTAAAGCGTCTACGATAATAACTTTCATTTGTCCGCTTTATAATGTCCATCGAGTCGGATTCACAATCAGTAAAGAAAACTGCACGTTTGTACGACACTCTTTTTTTCTTTTCATCGCTTCTCCACTCGATTATTCACACTAAGCGCTCAAAATAATTCCACAGCATAACGCGGTAAGAGATACACAGAATTTCACTTTGTTTTCCGATGTGGTTTTTAAAGCAATTTTATCTCTTGGTCCCGCTGTAAACATTAACACTCATCCTGTGAGAAAATTTCACTTGTTTCCGATAAAACATATTGCCGAGAATTGTCCTTTCAGTACTCGTTTTGACCTGGGTCCAGTATTTTTTGTTTTGTTTGAGTTGTAGTGTTTTGGAGACACGGTATATTTAATACGTTCTTTTTTTCTTTTTTTTTTTCAACGTGTGACACTGTTTATACACATATAGCTGTGATATAGAAAATATATTAACATAGGGCCTCATGCCACAAGGGACAAACGTATCTGTTGTCGTCAAAGCAGTAGAGTAAATATAAATATTTATTCTCACAGATTTTATGAACCCTTACAGCATAATGTGCGCAAAAGGAAATAAAATTTGTGAGAGGGAAAAGTGTGTATGGGTATACTCTATACTTTAAACAACAAAAAACAAAATAAATTTCACATATAGATCGAGTTTGTATTATCTTTTTCCTTTTCTTCTTCTTCTTCTTCTTCACCTTATAATGATGATTATTATTCTTAATACTCTTATAATTATTATGATGACGATCATCATCATTATTAGTATTATCAGTATTGTTGTTTCTGTCTTTGATGAAAAGGAGGATTAGCTAATGAAGTTTGATTCAGCGATCAAACATGTTTAAAACATAGGCCGATTCCTGTCGTTGTGAAAGTGAATTGTAGGAAAATTATTGACTGTAAATTAATCAGTGGTGTATAGATAGGTAACCCTATGACACTTCATAGCATAACATTTCATATTTTGAAATAATATTCGTTATCAAATACAAAATAAAATATAACTTACTTGATTCCGTTTGAATTCATTAACGGACATTTCAAAGAGCTGTGCATTTGTAATTCCAATCCCGCAAAATGTCAAATACTTTTCAAAAACCTATGAAAAACAAGAATTAAAAATTATATTATAAATATATTTGGTTAACTGTCATAACAAATAAAGATATCATATATTAATAACTATGAGTATATGTCTTTTCCTATAAATAAAATGAAGCATTCCTGTGACATACAGTCTTTACATTCACTACTTCAAGAGTTTAATTATAGAATTTGTTCACATTAGACCTTTGGCCAAATATATTAGTAACTGATTTATATCATTTTGTTGTTGACTAATACAAAATAAAAAGTAATGCTTCTCGAGACTATTTTATTTAGGAGACATTAAGTAAGTATTCACTGGCAGTTTCTTTGGAATTCAACAGATTATTCAGTAATACATTATATGTCTTTATTAATAGCTATCTAAGTAAAATTATTTATTTATATACATTCCCCTCAGTACAGTCGTTTTTACTCACACACCTATCGAATTGTGTATCGATCCGTAATTTAATAACGTGAGCCAATATGTTTCTTTTCAAAGCAGTATTTTTCTCTTTTTGACAAGGTTCGTTAAGTTCGAATGAAATATTTGCATATCTTAATAAGCACGTTTACGTACAACGGTCAGAATGTTTGTACAGAGTTCACGCTGCTGTGACTGAGGCGAATGACTACGTTAGGTATTGGTGGACAGGTTCATGATTAGCAAATTAACTCAAAGGCAGTTTGAGAAGTAATGTTAACTTTCTGATTTTGACTTACAAAATTGAAAGTATTTCTTTTAATATTACTACTAATACTTCTGCAGCTCGTCTATCACTATTACTACTTCTTCTGTAATCACCAAAACCATCAACAGTACAACTGCTATTACTACTACCAGAACAACTGCTTATTATTATTTATAACTGTTATATTTACTTAATTACTTAATTTATTTATATGTTGTTGTTGTTATTGTTATTTTTATTATTGTTATTGTTATTGTTATTATTGCTGTTGTTGTTATCGCAGGTTTAATAATAGGGACGGCGATTCTTTCTTTATTACAGACTGTTAGATATTTGGAATAAGAAACATAATCCGTGTGAAGAAAGTACCGTTGTATTGCCTTAGATCATTTGCATATGCTTACATGAAAGCAAAATATGATCCCGAGATCTCATAATCAAATGACAAAAAGGACTTCGATTTGGGAAAATAGCGACAAAATGGTCTCAGCTGAAAACACCGGTTGCCCAGGCACGTTTGCATTGGTGAAAAAAGCACAGACCAAGAAGAAAGGATTAAATGTATTGATACCCAATTCAGTTCAATATCGCCACAGACATAACTAAATGCATATTGAACCATGCGCTAACTTCATTTTGATTTCTTTCTGAACGTGTATGGATGTGATAAATAATGGATTTATTTAGTTTCTGTTAATTTTGCATGGAAGGAATGTAGTTATCAACAACAAAAAACTGAGTTGTGTATTAGTTTGTCAATACACGTTTGTGCATATTATTTCGTATTGCTATTACTTCTTTCATTACTACTACATTTTATTCTTCTAGTGTGACTACAAGTACGACTATTACTTCTGCTACTACAACTGCGACTACTATGACTGTGTTTTGTTTTTATAACAGACTGAAATTCGAGCTTATTGTTATTCAAATTAGTAAACACCTTACTTTAAAAAAAAACCAGTTTAGCAATAATTGTAACTGTAATTAATAAACTTAAATTTATGTGTCGTTCTATTTATTTATTATTTAAGTTGAGAGTACATTTGACCTCATCTCTATATTCTACCTGTTCGTCAGTTTTACTGAACTCGTGATTTCCTGTGAGTTTGTTGATGATCTGGGCGACACCAATTACTTCTCCCTCGTAATTGATGATTGGCATACACAAAATGGCATGTGTCTTGTATCCTGTTCTTTTGTCTACCTCCTGGTTAAACCTCGGGTCCTGAAAGAAACTAATAATTATTAAAAACAACAGAATCGTCAATACCTTCATCACCATTGCTAACGTTTTCATCGTCATATTCATATTCTAGTTATTATATGGTGATCATTATCATTACCATCATGATTATCATTATTATCATCATTATCATTATCACTATCACAAATCATTGTCATCATCATCATCATCATCAATTAGTCAGTAGGAATATAATGCTGCTTATATTTGTAAATGTTACTGTATATTATACAGTACACATTATAGAAAGAATATGTTTCAAACCATACACACACACATGCAGAAACATATATACCTTGTATCGTGTTTTTCTTCTGCCCGTTAATTCTGTATTGAACATTGCCGTAATAGTGCCTCGGAAAATTACAACACTCATAATAATTACAACTTTTGTCATTTTCAGTAGGCCCAAGAATAATAAGAACTCTAGTCAACACAGACTTAAAAGTCAGAAGAAGGTACAGAAAGAACTGGACTTTTTTGTATGTCTGTATGTATGTTCCTGTATGTGTCTCTGTGTGTATTTTTATGAAAGAGGCAGAACAAGAAAGAAAAGACTAAGAAGAGAAAGAAAGAATTAAAACTAAAGATTAATAAAAATGTAATATAGAAAAATTCAAATATCCGCTTTTTCTAGCAAATTAAGCCTAAAGAGACAACAAATTATAATGATAAAAGCTGAATAATCATTCCTAAGTTATATTATTTTGAAAGGTGTGTCACTGATTATTAAAATAGAAATAGCTTTCTGTGATATGATAATTGCAAAATACAGAGGTACACCATTAGTATGTTTACAGAAAACCAAGTAATACCTAGTAATATAAACGGTAAAGCAAACAGAACAGTCTTTTTCAATTTACACTCATCTCTTCAAGTTTGTTTACCAACGCATTAAAAACATTCGATATCCCTCTCAAAGAAGTTCACTTCGATCTTTTTTTCCTTCAGATACTATATTCCTTCAGAGAATATATTTAGTTATTTATTTGATATTTCTTTTAAAAAGAATTACTGAATTTGTATTTCATTTATTTATTTACTTCTTAATTTATTATTGTTTTTGTTATGGATGTTCTTATTATATAAATTAGTTTTTCAGATAGAATATCGTATGTTTCTTGTTCTTTAGTATAAAAAACATCGCACTTAAATCTACAAATTGGTTGTAGAAATCTATCGGTAATTTTTTTCTTTTGATATCAGTAACAGTTTTATAATAACGTTAAAAATTCAGCTGTTCAGATTGCTTGTATTAAAACAGATTGATCGAAACTATTTCTCATGTTAGACAGGACGCCACAAGTGTTGTGTCAAAAGGATTTGCACCTTTCTCTCCAGTATGGGATGATGTATTTACAATTACTTTGCTGGCAACATTTTTCTAAAATGATATTCATTTTATCCAAATTAACCATTCGTTAACATACCATTACTATAAATCACGAATGTCATAAGAAATACTTCAGATTTGAATGTTCTCATGCTTTAATTAGTGCAGTACAGACAGTAATTTATTTTGTTACTTCTCAGCTTCTTCTAAATAAAGTATATATACTTAGCAGAATAAATGAATGGTTAACTTTTTTGAAAACATTTTATGAAGCTGAAAATGTTTTATTAGTAAAATAAATAAATGTTTAACGACACATGATTATATTTTATTAATTAAATGAATAAAAATTACATATTACACTATTTTAACATTAACAGTTTTTGGTAATATCTTCAAGAATGCTGATTTTAAGACAAAGAATCCTGATGATGTCAGTTTCTTTTTGATATAATTTACATGCTTCGTATCCTTCACCAGCACAAACTGATCAGCCTCGATCATTAATGTTTGTCACACATTAAGCACATGTGAGAATCGTTATGCATTTTGAATCATTATAGGAACTGGAGAAGTCACTTTTGAGTATTTAAAGGAACAGGATATAAACAAAATAACTCAGTATGGATGGTTGGCAGGAAAGAGATACAAATTAAAAAGCGCAATGTGGAAGATTGATGCGAGATCTTTTATGCCTCGGGTCTACGCTCTAATCACTGAGCTTATCTACAGACTGCCATTTTGTTTAGCAGCGCTATGGAAACAGTTTTACTTGCTTGTATTAAAACCTCCGTGTTGTTCGTTAATGACTTTTAAATATAGACTCACGGATCCTATTGTCTGCTGTCCACGGAAGACAAACAGGTCTGACCCAGGAAATAAATATAAAACATCGACTGGCAGTTCTCCAGCCAGTAGGGACGCACAATAATTACTCAGCTGGTTACTTGGATATTCGACCAGCAAATCAATTCTTTGTTCGTTCTTTTTTTTTTTCCTGGTCGTTGTTTTAATTTGAAAAATTAGATGATAAGCAAGGTCAAAATGGAAAAGGAAGTAAACAAAATACGAAATGATGGATATGGATATTGATTATGGATATATCTGTAAACATATATACATAAATATATACAAACACAAACATACACACACATACACACATACATATATATATATATATATATATATATATACATACATAAACACACACATACACACACATATACACACACAATACACATGCATTCAGATATGCACATACATATACGCATTTTCCAATATTTCTGTCTCTGTGACTTGCTATCTACAGTTTGTACCATTGTTTTTCTTTTTTTCTTTTTCTAAATGTTGTATTACACAAGAGCGAATGCATTTGTTAATACGTGAACCAGAGACTCGCAACCTTTTCAGTGTCGTTTCTCACTTGTCACAGTCAGCTGGCTGGATGGATGTACAGACGGATTATAAATTGATGGATACACAGAGATATACATATCATCATCATTATCATCATTATAATAACAATAGTACAAAACAACAACAACAACTACTGCTACTAACTACTACTACTACAACTATAATACTATTAATAATAGTAATATTATTATTATTACCCAATAACAATAATAATAATACAGCAACGGAATATTGTAATTCTCACAAAAACTAACAACCATTATAATCATCAGTTATATCTCTTTCAGTATTCCCACTGTTTATTATAACACTAATACTTTACCCCATTCCAAAGATATAGGTCTGGCTGTAATAATGAAAGGTAATCTAGCAAACAAAGACGGAGAATAAAAAAAAGGTGAAATAAAAATTTCTACAATCAGAACGATTGGACAAATGAACAGACTGATCCTGAACTAAAATGCTGTCCAAATCGACACAATTCTACAATGTCCGATCAGTTGCTGTGAGTGTGTACGAGAATCAGATAAATAAATACATGTTGTAGCAGGTGGCTGCCCACATCGATTTGAAATAAGCTAGTAAGATCTACGATTGTATCCATGTCCCTGTATTCACTATACACTGAGATTGTTATAGCTTCAGGATATTTCCTGTTTTGTATATTTAATGAATATATATGTACGTAAGTGTGTGTGTTAAAACATTAATACTTAAATATGTACGTGTACATGTAAGGGTATGTGCGTATATATATATATATATATATATATATATACTTACTATAATCACAATTTAATGATGCATGTTCAGTCACTGTTGTAATTCAGTAATAAAAGTTGAACTTTTCTATTCTAATTTTTTATTTCTTGTGCATATTCTTATTGTTACCTTACTTGTACATTTTACTTACAGCAATCAATAAAACGTATCTGCTAGCTCATGTTACACTGGATTCAAGTATAAAGACCTATAACTATTTTTATTTAAATGTTGATAGTTTTGGATTTAAGTGGTTGATACTGTTAGGGCTGGTTATCTCCATCTTAGAATGTTCTTCTGTCTTTTTTAGGATTAGAAATATGCAAGCACAACAATAAGATAATCACATGAATATTGTACGTGTTTAAATCAATATTGTAAGTGTGGGGACATGGAAAAGGTTCTATTTGCCTGACACAAATAATCACAATTTCCTTTTTGTTGACGTGGAATGAGTGAATAAATGGATAACTGTTTAATCTGCTTCGCAACATATTTTGAATGAACGATTACTTGATGCCAGATATATTTGTTTTTTATTTGTTTATTTTATTATTATTATAACTTGTTTTTAATAAAACATTTGCGGAAATCGAAAACTGCTTTTATTGATTAGCATAGTTCATAGAGACGAAACCTCATAAAATTAGAATTTTATAAATTTAAAAAAATTCTGCTACGGTACTGGCTAAAATGGGAAATATTCCGATGGAAAAAATGATTCTGTTTCACGATGACATGGATTCAAATAAAAAAAGGTGAGGATTAAAATGATTCTGTTTCACGATGACATGGATTCAAATAAAAAAAGGTGAGGATTAACGAAGTATCTAGACATATTAAATTTTAAAGAAGCATATCCAAAACTTTACCGATAAACAGTCATTTAGAATTTTTGGCAACATTAAAAACAATACTTTTACAAAATCAAAATCAACAGAAAAACTAACACTCTCTTGAAAAAATTTAAGATCGTTTTAGAAAATTTGTAATCGTATTATAAATCACAGTATCTCTTCTGATTTTTTCTTTTTTAAAATAAAATATCTCTTTAATAAATTCAGAATCCCTTTTTAAACAGAAATATATTTTTAGAAAATACCATATTCCTTTACACAAACTCTTGATTCCTTTTAAACAGAAGCTGCGTTCAGAATCTCTGCGTGTAGTGTTATAAATAGTTTATCTGACGACCAACACTCTTGCTGGTTTTGTTGTTAGGAATAACAAGGTAATATTTCTTCAGGGACTAATAAAACACAATTCACATTAGTGAGATAATTTTTCTAAGTGCGTACATTTGCCTGCGACCTAAACATCTTTCCCTTTAATCTGCATTCGTGAATTTACTAAATTACTTTATACATACATGTAAGTCAGTTATTCCTTTTAGCTGATGAAGGATATCTTGGAAGAGTTACGACTTTTGGTTTATGGCAAAATGCTGTGCACTCTTGGCCGCAAACTCATAATTTCTTCTCAAGGACCTAAACGAGTAGCAAGCTAAATAAATAAACAGTTGCTGGTGTTTTTCGCATGTAACGATAAAAATCAGTTGAATTTAATCAAGAACTTTCTTAAAATGAAGTTTAGTTCAAAATATATTTGCCTTTAGCTATACCTCGAGTATGATTAACCCCAAAATAATTTAATCGGTTTAAGAACAACAAACTGGGCTATATAATCAGATGATTTATTATTATCTGTCAAATTAAACTAGTGTATTAAAAATAATGAAGAAAAATCATTATCTTTTTATTTTTTTATTTTTTTTGTTTTTAATATCTGCCGTTTTAATTCATTGCTCGACGGAAAATAGCTCAGATTTGGTAATAAATTTCCGCTGGATCGCAACGAACAATCGAACCATATATCAAGTAAGTGCAATCAGTGAAAACACTAATTGATAAATACTTGATAATTTGTTCTAATTACTAGTTATTAATGAGAATGTACTATTGTTATAATCGACCCTCTGTCTTTATGTTAATCTGTATCGATCACCTGTGTGTTAATCAGAACAAAATAAATCGAATGGCGTGTTAGTTATAGAAATATTGTTGATTTACAAAAACAAAAATCCAGTATGTCGATAATGGGAACGGGTTTGATCTTTGCTAATGACTGAACCCGGTTAATAACTGTAATAAAAAATAAACATCGCTACTATCATTAATAAAGTCACACCATAGTCTTTTTATTATTGTCCTCATGATATAACCATTATCATCACTATATCATCACTATCACTGTCATCATTTTAACATTATAGTTATTATTAGAAATGTTATGATCATCATCATAATCGACATTATTATTATTATTATTATTATAATGATATACAGAGTTTAATAACAAAAAGATTTTAGAATTTCATACATCAATGTTAAACAAAATAATAATAATTTATGTTTTATTATCCTTCAGCTATGTTGAAGATCAATACCTAGTTCGCTTCTCTGTCGTCAGTATATTCTCTCTCTCTCTCTCTCTCTCTCTCTCTCTCTCTCTCTCTCTCTCTCTCTCTCTCTCTCTCTCTCTCTCTCTCTCTCTCTCTCTCTCTCTCTCTCTCTATTTCTTCCTTAGCTTCTCTATCTATCAGGTTCCCATTTTTAAATTTTAAGCCAATAAAATAAATAAAAACAAACAACACATATCTGTAGTATTACAGCAACAGTGCTGCCTCTCCCCTGAATCCGTCTCTGATACGGAGTAACTGACAGTAATACAGAACATAACGGCTGATGTGTTCAACTAACATTCAGCGAGTTATTTAATTTGATAAGGACTTCATTATTACCATTTATTCATTTAAAAAAAAATAACTGTTGTTTTCGCTGTTGTTGTTTTAAAAAATTTTTTAAAGGCTTTATTTGAGTTTCATTAGTGCAAAATAAAAAATAGAAGTACACAAAGTTAAATATTAAAATTGAAAGGTAACGTAATATCATTATTACAGTTTGATACCATATAATATAGGATTTTCATCAAATAATTTACACTTACAAAACCAGCGAATCTACTACTGTTCCATGTAGGATGCTATTTAAAAATTTTTTTTATTAAATTTACAAATTATAGGAATCGAAAACAACTACAACAACAAAAACAACAACAACAACAACAACAATAATAATAATAATATAATCATATCTGCTAAGATATATTTTATCACATTTGTAAATCATATTATACTTTTCAAGAACACTTTTTTCTATTTTTGTAATGTAGTTTTGCTTGGCATTTAATAACTGTTGCTATTATTTCCTCCAGGCTTCATCGATTTTCAATAAACACGTTTCCATTTTCCAATAATAATGTCTTATTCGGCCAAAAATTGCAATATTACAATGTTGAGTATATTTTAAAATCTGAATGTTATATATATATATATATATATATATATATATACACACACACACACACACACACACACACACACACACATCATGATTCGGCAGTTTAAAATGTCTTGCGTCACCAGTAAAGAAACATGGGTTAGTTCTGTTAGTAACAAATTGCTGACTTGTGTTAAAGTGATTTCACCTTGGCTCAAATGAAAATTAATCATTCTTGTACAATGTTTGATGCGGTTTGTACTGAGTTAGCAGCCTATTTCTATTTTTAGTTTTGTATATTAGATGCCATAGTTCAGTTTTGTTTTTTGATTTCTGAATAATTCATAGAATTTGTTTCTGTCTCTAGTGTATATATTGTTTGTCGGAAGGATAAAAACAATAAATAAAAACAAAATAAAATGTAAGTAAGAGAGAAAGAGACAGAGTGACAGAAGAAGGTCTCATTATGCAAATAGAAAAAGTTTTAGACTCATAGTATATTCTCTCTCTCTCTCTCTCTCTCTCTCTCTCTCTCTCTCTCTCTCTCTCTCTCTCTCTCTCTCTCTCTCTCTCTCTCTCTCTCTATTTCTTCCTTAGCTTCTCTATCTATCAGGTTCTCTCTCTCATTCTCTCTGTCATTCTTTCTATCTCTCATGCTCTCTCATTCTTTCTTTCTCTCTCTCTCTCTCTCTCTCGACCTCTCTCGACCTCTCTCTCGATCTCTCTCTCTTGATGATGATTATTGTAAAGAGGACAATAAAATACAAATAACTGATTATTTACAGCAATGCATTCTTACCTCATAAGCATTATTTATATTTATTATTTCCTTCGTCAAAGCCACGTGTCCTGCTATACCCTTCCCGAAAGGCACCTTGATCTCGTTTTCTTCTGTATGGATAGATTCTTCCAAAGTCGAAATGTTTGTGACGTCAAACAACTTGGACACCAGGTATCGCGTTTCCCGTGACCCTCTGACCAAGAAGAGGCTACCTCTGTCGCTGTTGGTTAGTATGCTGACATTCTGCAATATCTTATGACACAAAACATTGACGTCCAGTTCGCTGGCGATGTCACGAATCAGTTCCATAAACAGTTCCTCTTCGGACATATGGCATAACGACTTTCTGTCTTTTCTCACAGACGTTTTTCTGTTCCGTTCTCCTTTTAGGTATTTCTTGAAGATGGAACTTGTGATAGAATTTCTGGCCAGCTGAGAGAAAGAAGGCAGCGATGACGTAAGATCTGCTTTTTCCTTGGAATCATTGTCCTCCAGTCGCTTAGCAACATTCTGCAAATGTTCGGCTGTTCCATGTTTAGATAACCACTTGTTAATAAATTCCGGATTCTTTAGAAGATACTTTTCAGTAATTTCTTCGTCGTTTTCTGTCATGTTTCCAAATTTACAACAGAGAAAACTGGACGAAATTTTAAATGCTATTGACTCTTCAGTCTATTGTTTTGACCACGTCATGGAAGTAATTATCGAATTGTTTTTTAACCAAAGCAATATAAACTGTCCTGAAATTCTTTGGTCTTGACATTAAACCTTAACTTCTCTGTTAATGTGCTCCCTTAATCACAACGTCTGTTCCATTGCTCGATATTCTTTTCACTGGATCTGTCAAAGAAAAAAGTAGTATGTATTATCATAAGCTGTAAATATAATATTATCCAGCCAACAAAAGCCTTACGATTAAACATTCCTGACTACTAGCATTAGTTATTACTGAAATGTCGTTGCGAACCTGTATATTATATCGCAACACAATGTTTTATTGTGGCACAATATACATATATATATAATAACGAAACTAAATGCTATAAAAAAGTTGGTTTCCTAAAGATATGTAGAAAATAACACAAGAAACAATACTAAAACACGACTCACAGCTAACATAAATGATTATCATGCCTGCGTGAACAACATGAAGGCAATGTCGTTGTCTAGGTGATATTATTTTATCGAATCGAATGTTTACCTTGTAAACTATATGCAGACTGCAACACTAAACGAGTTCATCAACGTTTTGTGTGAACGGTTCAAAGTAGTATAGAAAAAATTGATTTCTGTGATATTGTTATACAATCTTAATAATCATATTAGACGCTTTATTTATTTTTTGACGCTTGTTTTTAAAAACAGTTTTCTATAATTTCGGGTAAATATAAGAGATATAAGAGCTATTAAAAATCTTCATATATGGTTATTATTCTTATAAGAAAATAAAGTAATTAGGGACTCTGGAGAGAGATCATTAGAGCGTGGCATACGTTAATATTTTTAATGATAAAATTATGATAACATTACAAGCAGCCGTCCACAATTACAAAAATGATGTATGTACTTTCCCTTCATTGACTGATTTCCATTAAACGCTGCAATTAGATCTGCATAGATTGGAAAATTTTGTCTAAAAACATAATAGTAATAAATTAACAGTTATTACCGGCCATCAAAAATATCAAAGTATGAGATATATCATTATATGTACACAGGCATTACTGCTGTTGTTAATTCGGTTACTGTTATCATCATCATCAGTGTTGTAATCATCATCTAACTCTTCATTACTATTGTTGTTGTTATTATTATAAGAATCTCTTTCTGTCTATATCTTTTCTCTCTCTCTCTGTCTCGTTCTGTATATTGCTGACTCGCCAACTCATTTTATTGAAAGTATTAACGTAATTAAATTAGCGTATTTTTAATTCTCTAACCTTTATTATCACGACAGTTTTAATAAGATTTAAAAGAAAAAATACTAGTGATTTTAAATGTTAAGCTGGATGAAGTTGCTATAAGATTCTGCTAATACTGTTTATAATGATTTGAATGATTAGCAGAGTATTCAAGTATTAAAGCAGTCTCGGTAATGAAATGTGTGAACTGTTACTAACTGAACTGTACTTAACAATATTAAATATAGCAGATACGATTCAAATAGAACAACACTTAAAACAGTTATTTAATTATTTATCACAGGCTTTTTCCAACTCATGCAGTCATCTCGTCTTGAAAAACGAAACCTTTTTAAAACAGTGAATGATAATTAAAATGTGAATGACGTAATTACTTGTAGTATACGCATATAGAAATAGGTAGTCTGACAGGCAGGCAAAGACAAATACAGAGACATGTTAATAAAAAAGGAGAGAAAGAGAGAGAGAGAGAGAGAGAGAGAGAGAGAGAGAGAGAGGCAGAGAGAGAGAGAGAGAGAGAGAGAGAGAGAGGCAGAGAGTGATCATGAAATGATAAGGTTTATGGCGTCGGTCAGACACTACACAGGTAGTGTGAAGGTAGAACAAACTGTTCACGATAATATCAGACATTAACATCTTAGCATTTCCATTTCACTAAAATGATTCAGACAGAATGTCTCGTAAAGAAACATTTTCTATTGAAGAACAGCTTTTTGTTAAATGAATAACATAAAAAAATAATAATAAAATAACTAATAAATGCTATTCCGAGTCCTTAAAAATATTTAAAAAAAAATAAAAATAAAAATAAAAATAGTAATAATAAAAATAAAAAAAAAATAAAAAAATTATAAAAAAATAAAAATACAGATTAATAATAATAATAATAATAATAATAATAATAATAATAATAATAAAAAATAAAAAAAAAAATAAAAATAAAAATAAAAATAAAGTAGAAAAAGAAGAGAGATTGTGAAAAGAAATAAAAGATTTAAGTCTGGTAACAAGAATGATCTGTTGTTTTTAAACGATGTAAGCACACACACACACACACACACACACACACACACACACACACACACACACACACACACACACAGACAGAGAGAGAGAGAGACTAGATATCTTGATGTATGATTATAGTTGTGAACCATTTACATCATGAAACAGAATATTTTACACTAAATGATAACTGCAAAATAACAGAAGGAGAAAAAAGAAGAAAGGAAATAAATAAGTGAATAATAAAAATAAAATAACTAAATAACTAATTAGATAAATATTTCAGTGAACAAAAAGTAATTAAATTTATCTATACACAGATTAAAATTATCTAATATTATCTTCTTCTTCATTTTTTCTTCTTTTTAACTTTGAGAAAATAGAAATATTTAAAGTTTCCTATCCACCAGTCTTTCGTTAAATTACATTGTAGTGTCTAACACCAGTTAAAAGCAGTTCATCGAAAAAACCTTAAACACATTTTCTTCTTACATGGGTCAACATCGCAATTAGATTGCATAAAAAACGTAATGGTATAAAACAGGCAAATGTCACAATCTGTATTGATCGGATGAAAACGAGGCAACGCGCACGATTTGCTATGTTACCCAGGAAATACGTCACGTACTGTGGAAGAATGTTGCTACTAAACTTGTATCGAAATCATCCTAGTGTATTAAAGATCTGGGAAATTATACTCATTTCTTACCAAGTATTCCAGATAAAACAGAATATTTTTGAGTTACGGTGTTATATAAAAATTTATTCTTTTTAAAAAATGTTATGCTCTCTCTGTCTCACAAACTCAGTAAACACCCACACACACTAATATATAACTACTGAAACGCGAAAATACTTTATATTTGCCAAGTTCATAGATGTTACTAATTGGATAGTAACTGATAAAGAATTAAACGATTTATGATTCAGGTTACTATTACAAGAGCCATATAGTACATTAAAAGTTAGTAATTTTTCTAGCAATGCCTAATAAATTTTCTAATAATATTTGTTTTATATAAGTTCTCCAATTTTTATTAACCAGATAGATATCTTGAAACTTGTAAAATTTGATAGCTCTTGTAGCGATAGTGATACTTTTAATTCATGCAGTAAGTTTAATTTAAAAAGAGAGAAAGAAAAACCCACTGCGCCAGCGGACTGCAACAAAAGCACACAGATACAAAAATCAGAGACAGACAGAAACACACAAACATGACGTATTTAAAGAAAAGTTCAATCTATAAAAGGTTTAAAATCCAGTGTAATTCAGAGCAGAGTATGATCAATAAAATAAGTTTATACAAATTAATATACTTGTAAAAACATTCACAGATATATTCAATAAAACCGTCTGACAAAATATGTAAAAAATAAAATATACAAAAATAACAAACAGGTATACTCCATAAAATAATTTAAAAAAATTAAAAAAAAATTAAGATAAAAACAAAAATAAATTCCTGCTAATCCAATTTAAACAAATATAAACTACCCAAGGGTAACTGAGTGATATGACCGATAATCTAGAACATCTAATTGTTTCTTAGAAACTATTATAAATCTGTAAATAATAGCAAATCTTTCAGTTTATCCGGCGTCAAGCTTATTTCTCACTATCTCCGAAAAATGATCTGTGCGTAAAGACTTTAAGACAACGAAGCAGTTTATTTGTAGCCAAAATGAAAAGATTTTAAGGTTGCATTATGTGTTATTGGAATTGAAAAACGATAATGAAATAAATAAATAATAATAACAGTTTAAGTGAACTTTTATTTTTATCTGTGTTTACATATGTGTGTATATGTGAATGAGTGAGTGTGTTACTGTGTGTGTGTGAAAGAGAGAGATCTTTCACCAGTCGTCCATGTCATTAATATTATTGTTATTGCACACTATTACTGTACTATTACTACTACTACTACCATCATCACTACTACATATCACTACTGTCATTATCATTATCAGGATTGCCATTTTAATTATCTTCTTCATCATTGTTATTATCATCATCAACATTATTATTATTATTATTATTACTTCAGTCAAGAGGCCGGTTAGCTATCCAGTGTGCTCTGTGTAGTGTCTGTTTACACGGAAAGCGTCGGGTTTCTATTAGTTTCATATTATTTGCCATATATCGATTTGTGACGTCATCACTCTACAAAGCACAGTGTTGAGAACACTGAGAAAACGACTCTAGCCATATCACAATGTTGAGAACACTGAGAAAACGACTCTAGCATATCACAGCTTCTAGCGGCCTTAGATTTAGAAAATTTGCTAACGTTTGGACTTTAAACTAAATTATGTTATTCACTTTCTGTTAATAATTATGTTTTTCTTCTACTCGTTAAACAATTTTTCTTGTACAGCTATTTTAAAGGTATAAGAATAGAAATTAAAGAATATATTTTATAAGATGATGAACATAAAATTTGTAGTCAGTAACCTGATATGCGAAATCTTTCTTTCTTTCTTCACATTTGAAGGCTATTAAAAATATTTAAGAAAATAATATACCATTGTGGTATATAAATATAAATCTATTTTTGTTAGAGATACAGTCCACATTATTGCTCTGTCAAGCAGCTGCACAGAGAAATATTTTAGTGTCGTAAATAAAATATGTTACTCCTTTTCTTGGGGTTATATTTCGTTATTAATAAAAATTAAACGGCAAAATAAACAAATAAAAAAGTAATTTGAAAGACTGCAGATCGTACTTAGACGATTTCTTTTTATCAGCACACTTTTTAACACATCTGCCCACTTAGACTCCTCTGAAAATACCCCTAATCCGTCACGACTTCATACACAGAATATAGCTGTAGCTTGCAGATCGTTTTAAATATTAGTTTTAATAATTACTAGTATGGAAATAACAAATTATACGAAGCCTATAAGATATCACATTCTAGTCTGCCAAAGGAAAGTTTGGATTTTGGATTTTTTCAGATAAGAGATGTTTAATCTGTATTATGAAAACCTTTAATGACTGTAATGAATTTGTCTTAATTTTATTTATTTTTTTATTTTTTACTACCATATCACCACTGTCACCACCATCACTAACATCACTACTGTTACTATTAAAATTTCCATCATTATTCTGAATATATCTGAACATGACAACTAATAACAATTTCATTATTACAAAATTCCTACAAGTATCATTATTTTTACAAAACATCTATTTTACATATATATTTTAACATGTTTAATAAGCAGTAACATCAATAATAATAATAATAATAATAATAATAATGATGATGATGATGATGATGATGAAGATGACGACAATAATGACGATAGTATTGATAATGAAATCATCTCATGTTCATGGATGAATGGTTGCGTGGTATTAACAATAGGTCTAACTTTTTATATCGTACCTGAAAATTCACTACTATTATTCATTACTGCTTATATATATATTTATTAACTGAATATGTAAAGTAATGTCAGTAATAAGTAGGTTCATTTAAAGTAAATAATTATGTACGGATGGATTAATGGACGACTGGATGGACAAATAGGAATTATTATAAACAGACATTGATAGACAGAAACAATAGACACAACAGGCAGACAATACAGAGAGACATATATAGACAGACAGACAGACAGGTACATCAGTAGGTAGGTACGTAGGTAGACAGCTATACAAATAAAAAGATAGGTATAGAGACAGAGAGAAAGACAGAAAGATAGGCAGAGAAGCAGAACTAACATTAAAAACTGTTATCAATTTAACATACACAACAAATATAATAAAAACTGATATTTACCAGGCGGAATGAAGATTATATTCACAAATAATTTTGATTTTCGCCCACCAGATGGGCAGTATCTGGTAAAGTCTTCTAAAAAAATTCCTGTTAATTTCTAAGCCACGAACAAATGGAGTAGTTATTATCTTTTAAAATATCAGTCAGAATGTATTTATAAAACTTTTCTCTGATTCTTCTACTTAGATGTTACAACGCTTCGGGTTACTGAAATAAGCAATTCCTCTTCTTTTTTTAATACCTGTTTACAAACATTCCTCATAGAATTTTTTTTTTTTTTTTTTTTTTTTTTTAAATCAAATTCACGAAATAATTGACAGTTTTTTTTCCATCCAAGACGACACGTCTGCTTTCGTCGATGTCTATATTACCGACCGGACCAAACAGCTGTGTAGGTTTGTTTAAAAATCCGGAAACGGTTCCGATTTCTAACTGTTAACATGTCAACTCTGCAGCGGCTCCACACGTTTAATGAAAATACGTTTTGATAGTCCAGTTTTACCTTATTCGATCACAGAGATCCAGCCAAACAGAACGCCGTGAGATGATCGTGCCAATAGTATGACGTCTTCTCGTTTATACGTAGACGTTCTCTTCAGCTACTTCTTTTGTAAATCAATATGCAGCCGTGTTGACAATAATGGCGGACCTTTTTTTTTTACTTTTAATCTTCTTTTACAAGACTTATCTTGTAACAAAATACTCCATATAAACAAACGAGTAGAGATTTAGACCAAATTGATGTTCTTGTTTTTGTGTTGTGTTTTTATTTGTCAGTTGAATACGGTATGGATTCAGAACGATATACTCGCTTCTAATACACGACACACCCTGATTAATCAATTCATTACTGTACAGCGTCTGACATTGCAACTGCTATATATGGTTTCGAGCGACGGTATTCGCTAATACCTTGGTAATTAAAACTTTTATTACCTGTTTATATTGGGTTTCTTGTAATATTTATTTCCTAGGTGAAGTATACATTTGGAAGTATGCTGAAACTGATTTGCATCCTCAGTTTTATTTTTTACATACATACATACATACATACATACATACATACATTCATACATATATTCATACATACATACATACATACATACGTATACATACATACATACATACATACATACATACATACATACATATATTCATACATACACACATGCACACACATACATAGGTAAATAAATTCCTGGATGAAGGGTTCCGTGGTGTTAGCACTTGTTACGTATCGCTTTTTCATACTAAACTGGAACGAGTGGCAGAATACTGTTTATTTATTTGTTTTATTATTTTATTTTTTCAGTTGTTTTTTTCGTTTGCTCTTTTTTTTGTTGACTTATTGTAATAATATATTAGCAACAGTATTGTCAATGATATAAGGTCAGTGTCAATGTTATAATATCAATATCAGCGTTGCATTATCGATATCAGTGTTGTTATCTCAATTTCAATGCTGTAATTACCAATGGCAAAGTTAGTGTTAATGTTGTAATTTCAATATCAATATTGTAATATTAACGGTCGTTTTGTAAAATGAAAATCAGTATTGTAACATCAAATATCGTCGTATACGATTACCTGTGTAGAGGTCCTTTGTTATAATAAATAAATAAATAAATAATAATAATAAAGAAAATATAAGAAGAAACCAAACAAATAAATGGACAGATGAATAAATAAATCGTCTCAGTACTGTCAAGCTTTGTTCCACAGAAAACGTCCAGATATCAGTAACTAAGTCGAAAATAGTATAAAATGTTAGTCTTGCATCCCGACCCAGAACTTAGAACCTAAACAAAATACGACATAGAAGTATTCTTAGAATTTTCTCTTAATAAATCTTCCTTTCAGCGCTCTCCATTTATATTATAATGATGAAATATGATGAACTATTTTCTATCGGACACGAAGTATTGCATTTACGATTCCTTAAATCAGAAGTATGGCTGGATTAGATGTCTTCACTGACTGTCTGGTATTTAATGTTTTTGTGTTAAGTAGAGATGGTGTTTGCATGCAGATGATATCAGAGTGAAAGGTCTTGTGTAATAATGATGTAGAGTATTCTTTTAAACTTTATTTTGTATTATTTCTTTGTTATCGTTTATTTGTTCCTTACCTACTGAGAATATGTTGATACTGAGGTATTCATATCAGAAATTCATTGCGGAAGAATATCTTCGAAACAATTTGTGAAACTCTATTCAGTTATTTTCTGATCAAGCCGTACTAGTTTATTAACGACAGTAGTAGTGTGACCTGTTTGTGAGAAGGTTCAGCTATGATTACATTTTCCACAAGAAAATTGCATACCACTAACTTTTTAAAACCAGTAGTTTGATAATGAGTCAAAGGGGAAATAATCAAAAAGTAGAAGCAATAAGGATTACTCTTACAACCAAGAACGTCTCTGAACAGTTATCTCACTGTAGCGAAACACCAGTCTCTGATTATTCATTTACTTTCACAAATATCAGTTGTCGCAAACATATTGAAACTGTCTTTACATAACCCTGACGAAATGGAAAATATTGCCATAATATGGTAACTGTACACCATTAATGCATCTACTGGGATAGCTATCCAACATTTATAACATTTACTATGAAATAGAGAAATTATTATCACGATGTAATAAATAAATAATAATAAAAAAATAATTAAAAAAAATAATAATAATAATAATAATAATAATAATAATAATAATAATAATAATAATAATAATAATAATATTAAAAAATAAATAAATAAATAAATCTTTCTATACTTACAAACACTCAGATCAAATTTAATGAAAACATTAATGCAAAATTATAATAACCTATATTGGATCTTATATTTCGATTGTTTCATTTAAGGGATATCACTTAATTTTCTTTCCTAACTAACCCAGGGGCTTAATTTCGTGTAATCCCATTATGACGTCACTTATTTATTGCAAAGTAAACGTATGCATGCATTTACACTTGGGAACTTCTAGTATATTATTTCTGATAGGCACACGATGCTACAAAGCTTCGTCTCTTCCAAGATTCTTTGTTCGTGTATTTATAGGCTGTAAAATACAAATTTTAGCAAGTAAGGCGAAAACTCTCATTGGCAAGTCTTATTTATAAAACAAACATCATGCCCTTTTTCCTAAATAATAATTTATCTGAGACTTCCACGATCACCGAATGATAATGACATAATAAATAATTAACATTATTTTCCACTGAGATGAACTATTGTACTGAAATTAATTTGGTAAGTATCTAAATATAATCGTATGTGTGTGTGTATGTATTTATGTATGAATTTATATATATATATATATATATATATATATATATATATATGAAATTAAAATATTAACGAGTCTAAGTGGAAAGCTGTCGCCATACTTTTATAAATAACGATTGGTATTATTAAACAGGCCTCATTAAATCAGATGTAGGAAATGAAAATTATTTTTTCTTCAAACCCTATCTTTAATTAAATATAGTTAAGGCACTTTTATTTATTTATTTATTTATTTGCATATAAGAAATTTGTTGTTAGGTGATTAACGAAAGTATACCTTTTTAACGGCGAATTATAGTACATAAAGGCAGAACATCACACTTTCCGCCATTAGGATCTCTGCTAGTTCCACGAATGTGGTAATTAATCCATTTTAAAATTTTCCAGAATAAAACATTTTTGCTGACTTAATATAATTAAAATCTATCGATTAAGAACTGTTTTTTAGCTTCCAGGGAAAGAAAATAACTTGATTTGCCGGTGTGGATTGTAATCAAACTTGTAGTGCTTTCTTTTAAGTCACCTGATCAAAATACTTCCATTTGATTGGATGTTTATTTTGATTCTACTTCAGTGGATTCAGTATTTACTGAATGCGTGTGTTAGTCATACATTTTCTGTATGTTAACTCAAGCTATTTTCAATTATTTCATTTAGATTGATCTCATTCTCAAGTTATGATTAATTAAATTGCCAGATTACCTGAAAATAGTCACACTTTTATTTATCAATATGTTTTTAATTTTATATATATTATATATATTTATTAATTTAAATTTTTTTATTTTTACATTCACTGATCAGTAAAGGCCTTTCTTCTTCTTCTTCGTCTTCTTCTTATTAGACCGACTAAGCAATATCAACATTGTTGACGTGACTTGACATTTAAACATGAGGTCAGATGTCCGGAACCTCAGCATTTCATTGGCTTAAATCAATGTTTACATAACCTACGTACTTAACTGTTAATTGCTTGTTCTCATATTTTGGACGGTTTTAGATAATAAAATACTATTTTACTTTGTTTATTAATTGGATGCTTATTGAATTTAGTGTACTCTCTGCTATAGCGACAAAATTATTACTATTTTAAACAAATCTCTTCACACGTCACTGGACCTCATCGCGCTGTATACTAGAAAATATTATGAAGCCTTCGCTTGTTTACGTAAAGTACGATAATTACAATCTAATGATCAGTATTGTATAAATATTAGTATGGCCCATAATCGCCAAAACCTATTAATATTAATTTTTGTTACGCCTAATTTTAATGGGGATAACTTAGAATTTGAGTTGGTATTCATGAAATCGCACAGAAAAGCGCAACGAAAATCGCGTTCTGTGTGCAAGCACAGACACAGATACAACGCTGAAAACTGTCACATGTTAACCAGCTGACCGGTACGTCATTATTTAGGTCGATACAAACATGGTCCAAGATTTCCGAATTCGTGATTTTATAATAGGAGTCTTGGGTTTTTTCTTGTAGCATGTATATGAACGAATAAATGGTACTATATTACACTGCACTAATCTATACCATGCTATACTATACTTTACTATACTATGCTATACTGTAGTACATAAAACTGTACACTAGTGTATTGTACTGTATTGTATTGTACTATACTATATTGTACCATACCGAACCGATCGCCTCATACTATAGTATACCATATCATGTTATACCATGCTATATCATACCTTACCATACAATTCTATGCTATAGTGTACTGTACTGTACTATGCTATATGTGTGCTTGGTGTAAAGGCCAATGCTGGTAATTGCAGAAGCCGATTTAATATAGATTTTTTGTTTTTGTTTGAGTTTATCTGCGTTTGTCTTGGATCCCGGATTCAGTCAATATAATTATTAGTGGATTAATTTGAAATTTATGTAAGTTAAAATTCTAAATTCAACGTATTCTGTATTTATATTTATGACATTTTAATATCGCTGGCATGGATATGATCTGAGTTGTATAAATATGAATGTATGTTGGTACATTTGTTTATTAAAGTGCCAGTAGAAGTATTATAGAAGTAGATAGTTCCAACGAAGGTAGACTTGTGCCACAAACACAAATATATACAAACACGCACACATACAAATAATAATGAAACATACACAGAATTTCTGATATATTGATTCAAATACAGACATTTACGCATGTAGGTACAAGCAAATAAACACAGAAAGATACCATGTATTCATACATAGAAATATGTACAGACACACATGCATATTCATAAACGGAATCTAATACATTATTAAAATGATATATTCATACATACACATATGCACATGCACCAAACATAAACACAAGTAACAAAGGACAATAGGAGACAAAAGTAACCTCTAACAGGTGTGAGAGGGAGGAAGTTCACGATCCTGTAGCTATCTTTCGTTGAAAGTGATTTATTCACATCCTTTTCTTCATTGGTTTCTTCATTTACGCGCACTTTGAGGCAGGATTCAGTTGTCAGTTTTACATCGTGTAAAAGACGGGACAGGATCAGCCTTAATCTCGATATGTCCTGTAATCAGATCAAATGTCTCACTGAGATAAAACGTGGAATCATGTTGCACGGACAGTGAATGGAAAATGTTACATTTATGGACTCGTCAGGCTGACAAATCATCTGTCATGATCAACGCATGTAATGAAGCGAAAATTTGAATTAACTTGTATCTCTGTGTTAGTTTTGCATTAAACTGCATTGAATTGGCCGGAATGGAAGTTAAATGGTTGTTTAAAAAAAACACCAAAATCATCATTATATATTTCTTTGTAACATACTGTCAAGAATATTTCGAAATTTGTGTATTGGCTAAAATATTTGTTCAGTTTAACTGGCCGATGTTAGTGTATTCTACGTTAGACAAAAACTGTTAATAATTTATATGAGGCTTTTATTTATTTCATTGTTTTTATTATTATTATTTTATTATCATCATCATCATCATCATTATTATTGTTGTTGTTGTTGCTAATTATTCATATTTATTTAATTATTCATATTTATTTACTACTACTGCTACCGCCTACTATTACTACTATAACTACTACTACTACTACTTTACTATATTTTCTATTATTATTACTATGACTACTACACTAAAATATAAAAAAACAGAACAATGAAAGAAATTGTAAAGATGGATTTGTTGTCTGCAGTTTACAGTAACCTTTTCATTTCTTTATACAGTATATCAAAGACGATAAGGGTAGTGATTTTCATTTATAAATAAGTCGCAGGAAATATGGATACTTCCTGAAAATGTAAGTAAATATGTGTAATAACTGAACTGAATGTAATTTGGCCAGAGTTGGTGAGGTGAAAGAAAAACATAGGCATGCTAACTGTGACATTAAGGATATATTCATTTGTTGGTTAGGAGAGAACAGTATAACTGAATGGACTTTTTGACTCAAATTTGTTCACTTTCAGAACTCCAATTTTTACAGCGAAATTAAGTGTTCCCCAGTTGGGTTCTGATGCTAGCCTCCCTCGTGAAATTCTTCATCAGTAGCAGTCATATGATGATCTATTTTCAGCCTTTGCATTGCCAGTTACCTGGGTGAATCAGAATTTAAGCATATGTTTTGAAATTTTCAGGAATTATACAATTTTAAAGCACCTTTGTCATAAGACAAATTATGGATATATATTTACTTTTAACTAAACCAGTAATAAACAAAATCAATCGTGCATTATCCATGGATTCCATTGTTGTTGCCAGTGGATTACTTTGGTTCTAAATAGAATTTACGTTTTCAAAATTAATGGATCCTCGATAGGAACTTCAATATTTTTCGTTTTTGCATACATAACCTTCTTAGCACATGATTATATACCTACAGAAATTTTCCAGGAAAACCTTTGGAACAGAACAGTTTATCGAAAGGCATCAAAAACATACGACTGAAAAAAGCTAAGTCATTCCAATCCCAAACCCAACTGCATCCAATAGCTACTTTTGTGATATAAAACTGAAATTATAAACAGATGTGTCACACACGCGCGCGCGCACGCACACACACACACGCACAATGCATTTAAGACATTTTAATCGATATAAAACAGTAGGTGTATAATAAGTGCGTGAAATATCATTAATTAGTAAATTATGGATGAAAGGATTTTTTTTCTTTTTCAATAACAGGACAATTAACACAATCTGTATCGTAAAAATACTGTATCAGTTAATGGCTGGTCACTATCGGTCATTTTGGAAAATAATCTACAAAGTCATTCACCGGCCAATTAACACCATGGACACAGGTCAAAGGCAGACAAATATGTCACTAATCACAATCAAGGCGTTTCTGTAGACGTATCGAGTTTTATAGCTATCTATAGTCAATGTTAGTAAAATCGTTAAAAATATTTAGGTTTGTTGCCATAAAATATAAATATAGAAAGGTTGTTGTAGGATGAACTTAGGATGAACAATATTTTATGAACAGACATTATGTTATTTGCCGTTCTATAAGAAGAATAGACAAATTATGTTGTTCGAATACTTCAATTATTCTATCTGACAATTAGATATATATCAGAAGTATCAAAATAATAAAAAAAGGAAACCGCCCCCCAAAACCAACCAAAACAACTGATTTAACAATGAATATTCGTTTAATCATCGAGAATGATTCAAAATCTTTAGCGCGATACAGAAATAAAGAAATAAACTACACACATATATACACAAACACACACACATTTACACATATAGAAAGAAAAACATACACATATAAGCAATTTACCTGTTGTGTTGCAATCTGTAAAACACGAATTGTTCATTACAACTGTCTGTAGCATTCAACTAAAACAAATATATAGATTTTTTTTTCAGAAAAGCTCCTTTATTACGAGGAAGTCGATATAGCTGTTTCCTTTAAGAAAGTCCATTTTTACAAAGAAAGTGTTTTTTATTCATAAAAACTGATGTTTATTATTATTATTATTATTATTATTATTATTATTATTATTATTATTACAGAAATGATGGTAATAATACAAAAAAGAGCAGAAATATATTTCACAAGCAAAAATGACAACGATAAAAATGATGATCATTGATTTAGTATAAAGATAAGATTAAAAACGAGGAAAATGAGCATGTTGCAATATTAATAAATTAAAATAGCCACAAAAAAAGAAGATGAAACTCACACCAAAATTAAATCAAAAAATATTTCAAACAAGATTTTCGTAACGTCTGCTAACTTATGACCTACATATATATATATGAAATGTCAGGACTAATATAATACTGAGAAGGAAAATGTTCAAGTTTCAAATATCATTAAGAATCAGTGTTCGCTAATATGTAGTTGGTTTGGTGCCCCTTATTGATGAAGGAATTTAAAGAATGCTATCAACGTCACAGTAGTCTGTATCGGAAATGACTTCATTCTTTCTGATTCATTTTGAGTAAAAGCAGTAATCAAAGGATTTACTTCTACACACGGAGACCTGTCATGGTACATTTACCAGTCAACGTTACTAACATGTCTTACTTTATTTTCACAGCAGTTTAATGGAGGTTTATAGCCAAAATCACCGCTTTTCACCACTCATTATTCTGCCTTGGAACAGTCAGATATCAAGCCAAAAATAGACTAGACTATCTATTTCTGTATATTTAGAACTATATATAAAATGATTATAATTATTTTTATTTATTTGTCTGCCTTACATTTTATGGTCAGATAATTATACAAACTGGCATTATTATATTAGGAAGTGGTTGTGATCAGTTTTCATAAGTATTATCACATTTTTTCATTCAGCAGACAAAGCTAGTGTCTTCTAAAACATATCGCACAGGAATAACAGCAAGACATTTTTGTTTTCACTCGAGATCTTTTTAAACCAAATAAGCAACAATTTCCGGTCATGTGATTAACATATACTTAATCAGAATACTGAATCAAAAACAAAAATTACTGAAAATAAAATGAAATATATTATAAATATAACATAAATATGGATAGATAATTCAGCCTCAGTTTTCAATGAATATAAACTAGTTTTAAACTGAATTCAGCCATGTTTATGAAATAATAATGGTTTGTTTTTATTTCATCGCTGGTCTGCATATACATACACATTCTAAAAACACAGACCCATCAGTCCATCCAAACATAAACACATACCTACCTACACACACACATACACACACACATACACACATACATACACATTCTAAAAACACAGACCCATCAGTCCATCCAAACATAAACACATACCTAACTACACACACACATACACACACACATACACACATACATACACATTCTAAAAACACAGACCCATCAATCCATCCAAACATAAACACATACCTACCTACACACACACATACACATACACACACATACATACACATTCTAAAACACAGACCCATCAATCCATCCAAACATAAACACATACCTAACTACACACACACATTTCACACATACATACACATTCTAAAAACACAGACCCATCAATCCATCCAAACATAAACACATAACCTACACACACACACACACACATACACTACATACACATTCTAAAAACACAGACCCATCAGTCCATCCAAACATAAACACATACCTACATATATATATATAAGCACATATATGGCCTTTGAAAAAAGTTTCATTGTTGTAAGCGTAGATCTGTGATTTATGTGTGCAGAATTACCCTCAAAATGTTGAGAAGATCTGAGGTATTTGAACATCGAGTGCTAAATGTTTCTAGATTCTATATGGTCTTACTCACCTGTTGTTGTTTACTTTCTTCTTCTTTATTTTCTTAATGCATATTTGTTATTATTTCTTTTCCTTCTTTTCTTGCTTTCTTTTTCTGTTCATTTCGTTTTTACGAAATAAATACAACAAAAAAGTGTTTTTTTTTCAAGCAAGAAAATTATTTCTTGTCAGAAAGATTTTTATGACTGTAATCGTGAAATATTAAATTGATAAAATCAATACTCGGATGAGTAATTGAGTTGAAAGAATATTTCTCATAAAGATAATGGAGTCTGTAATTAACACTCTAGCTAATCCAGGCTTGGGCGAATACGATATCCACCGCTCCTCCAGTTCTACTGACAAAAAATTTGATTCATTACAGTAAAAAGCATTTGTCTTGAAAGTCACATCTCCTGAATGATAGATCACATTCTTCTAAAATTGTGGATCGGCCCTGAACCATTTTAGAGGAGATCAAGTCTAATACTATCCAAAATAGACTGTTGTTGCATAACATCTGAATGACGTTACAAATTCTGAAAAAAATTTCAGTGAAAAGAAATTACAGAATCGGAAAATAAAATTCTTAAATTAGAAAATAAATGCCCAAATCCATATTCAAAACAGTTAATTTATTGTACGCTACATATTTGAATATTATAGTATCTATCAAAGAAATAAATGAATTAATATTTAATTATGAGTTCAATACATTTTAATATTAGCGGTTATAAGATGTCAAGCATATAGTTTATATTATAGAGGAAACCAACTGCGTCTGTTCCATCGGAAAGTGTCATCTATTCGAAGTTAGATATCTTTTACACAAACAAAGAATTACTGTCTTTTACTGTCGAGCAGTACTGGCTGGAATGGGAAATAATCCAGTAGAAGAAGAAAAAAGGATTGAGTCTATGGCGAATTGTTTTGTAACGTAACCACTAAGCTACTGTCTGTTCCATTATCAAATCTTTATCTCAAGGGTTGACAGATATAGTTATGCAATCTTCCCGGTTTCATGTTGACCTTTTCAAGTAAATTCAGTTCAAAATATAACCTGGATATAATTATTATAATGAAAACCTGATGCTCCTTTTTTTCTCACATACTCTGTCAAAAATATAAATACTTAAACCATTTATTCGTATTAGTTCATTAAGTCACAAGAGCATGAAGTAAACATACATATGTATGATGTAATTTTCAAAATATTTTTAATTTGGCAAAAATGTTTGTTTTGATAAAATGGACACGACTGTTTAATATTTTGCAAAATGGTAGAACGACTGAATGCATAACTTGAACAAACAACGCTGGATTTTGGCGCATGCACAAAAAGAAAATACACCCAAACCATGATACGCGTACTGGACTTTATCATGAACTCATAAATATCAACAAGTTCTTAAACATACACTTACACACTCACACGCACATACACAGCCACACACTACACACACACACATACACACATACACACAAACACACACACATCACAATCAAGATAAAAAAAATATTGTTGCAACGGTCTCAACTACTGCAGTATATGCATTTAACTCTCGGAAATATGTCTCGAAATGCAGAATTCTGACTTAAAAAATTAATAACAATAATTAAATGGTTTTCACCAAAAAGTATACGGAAAAAAAAAAAATATATATATATAATAATAAACAAAATCAATAATAAAAACAAAAACAAAAACAATTAAGGAAATTAAAAATAAAATAAATTCCTTTTAGGTAGCCGAACTGCATGAAAGACAAAAATCTTTGAATGGAATTTCCACATTTTAAAATAACTTCACTTCTAGAAGAGAATATATATAAAAATTCTATTTAGGGGTATATTTTTGCATTTTAATGACATCAGAGTGAAGTCTACAGCAAAGTATCTTTTATACACATTTTGCTCTGGGCAGCTGACAGACGGGAAATAACCAATGAAGAACAGGCTGATCAGAGGAAATTTTGATAAAAATTATATTTCGGTTGTTATTATGACATACAGTGCATTCGTTTCATGATTTCAGCTAAAAAGTATATATAAAGAAAGAAAACAATTTAATAATAACATAAATTAATCACCATAATTAAATTTTAAACTGATTATTCTTCCTCATTTTATTCTAATTTTTCCAATATTTATTTCCGACTTTTCTTTGCAGAATGTCTGATTATTTAAACATTCCTGTTCTGAAAGTGGAATAAAAGTTTTCGACTGTTTCGAAACGCTGTTGTTAAATCTCACTGCATAAAAATTACTGGTTACTTTTATTTTCTTTGATTTTCACCAAATAACATTACTACTCTTATCTATCATATTAAGATCAAAGACCACAATTCATGTGTATTTATAAATACGCTGGGTTTACGCCATTCTTTTGCGAGTAATTGAACTAAAATCATCTTAAGCTGCAAATGTACAGTTAATCATGGAGCTGATGAAGCAAAAAGAATTTACAATCATCAGTCATTGACATTTTTTTTTTTTTAATGTCGTGATGGAGTTGAGGTATCTGCGGATTTGTCGATTTCGGTATTATCTAATGAACGTTATCCATAATTTTCATAAATAAGGGAAGAAAATAAGTGACAAAATGAATTATATTATAAATCAAAACAGCACAGCTAAAGAAAGGATAAAAAAATGAAAACATTATTTAAACAACAACAACAACAACAACAAAACAAAAAAAAAAAAAAAAAAATTATGAAATAGAAGAAACAGAGAATGGGGTGGGTTCATCGCGTACTAACCTGATTAAGGTATGATATAATAAAATAAATAAAATAATAGTCACAGAAGGAAAAAAAACAGCAACATATTTGCTGTTGTTGTTTTAATAATCAGCTAAAGAACGCAGTTTCTGGAGAACGTCTGCTCTGACGTACATCAAGACACAAATGAAATCTTATTACTGCACATACACAAATACGTTATATTAAGAATAGTTTATGCGTAATAATTAAAAAAAAATTTTTTTACAAAGAGCAGAATTAAACAGGGTATAACTGCCCATTTAAAAACAGTTAATACCAGAAAATCCATGGTGAAAATTTTCAGCGAGTACATACTATCTGTATTAAGGAATGTGGATATTATTGTTGTTGTTGTTGTTGGTACTTTATGGTGTTGCTGGTGGTATTGATTAATATTATGAAATTATTGTTCTTTTTATTAATACAGTTAACGTAAAAAACACTTTTACTACAAATGAATCTCTAACAATAATTCACATTTATCTAATAACAGTCTGTGTAGATCAGGATTATCATTATAGTCTTTAACTAGTCTTTTTTACTCATCAAATAAAACATTTCTCCCTCCTCTGGGATTTCTATTTGCATTATTCTTTGACGCAATAACAATCAAAATACGTTTATATTTTTTTTTAAATTTCATATGACGCAGTGTATATTTTTAGGATTGACGCTCATCAGTAATCTGTGAGAAATGTTGTCAGATACGTACTTCACTAATATTTGCAATTTTCAAGTTCATATTTTGGCATCCTCTTCATAATTAAATACGTTACCTGTATTAATATGTTGACTAATCTTAAGAAAACAAACTGATGATGAAGACTTCGACGTATCTCTTTTTCCAAGTGTAAAGTGCGTGTGCTCCTTTATTATTCTTCAGCTTTTTTTTTTTTTTTATTGTTTTCTTTAGCAGATCCTGTTTTTATTTATAATAAAACTCATTTAATCGCCATATCTTGTTCCCTCATTTATTATATTAACATGAACACAAAGACTGACAAACTCGAAGCAAACAGAAGTGTTAACATGACGAATTTTTAATTCAGTTGGCAGTACAATAACAGAGTCAAGTAGAGAACAACAACAACCAAATAATAATATTACTACTACTACTACTACAACTACTATTAAATAAATAAATAAATAAATAAATAAATAATAAATAAAATAAAAATGATTAAATGCACTAACTGTAATGGTCTATGAACAGCATAGGTGCGTGATAACTTACAAAACTTTTTTTTAAATATTATTAACACAGAATATATTGCTCTTTAAAAGAGTCGCCAGTCTGAAAAAAAAAAAAAAAGCTATAATAATAACAATAATAATAATATAAAAGAAAGCGAAAGGAAATACGTACATAAGATTATAGAAATTAAAACCGATATGTTAAAACCACCTGCACGATTATTTTTCTTCCACAATATATAATTTCTCTATTTTAACGTGGGTTTTTTATTGTATAATTTCAACAAAAAAAACAACCCCAAACCAACAAATTGTCACAAATTTGAGGTCACGACTCTTTTATTCAATAGAAACCTACATGAATATCAAAATAAATTTGATGTAAAATCTTTGATAATTACTATTTTAAGGCAGGACTATATTTTGACTTATTTCCGAGTCGAACCTGTTCCTCAGACCATTTTATTAAGATTAAAAACTGAAATTAAGATAAATGTAGAAGCAGTGACAGTTAATGTTTTAAGGCAATACAATACAGTTTTACCTAGTTTCCTTTCCATCTGTGCCTGGTGGCGGGTTAATAGAAGAAAGTAAAAAAAAAGAATTATATTAAAATTAATCCGAATCCAGAGTCAGTGATAATAATTTTTTAACGCAAGACTATTTTTGCCTTACTGATCTATAAATAGAAAAAAGTTGTTTTACATAATTCATACGGCAGTTGAAAATTAATACTAACGTAATTATCGATGTAACTGCAAACCAGAAAGTTAATATGATGAACCGAAGTCTCTTTTTCACAAACAATTTTATTATTATTATTTTTTTAACATAATAAAGATTTGTAGTAAATACGCATAACAAAAAGCTCATTTATAATATTTCACCATTCTTTTTCTTTTTTAATCTCTATGTCTACATCTGTTCTCTATCACTTTGCCTCGTTTTAATATTATTGTATTGTTATATTTATATGCTTACGTCTTTATATCTGTGTATGTATTAAAATGAATATGTGTATGAATATGTGTATATATGTACATGCATGAACGTGTATCGATACAAACTGTGTAAAGTAATTCAGGGCTCCAGCCGTGTTATTACAAACTGTTTTTCCTGGGGCAGTAAAACATTTATATATATTCCAGAGATGGTTTCATTAAAAATTAAAATAAATAAAATAATAAAATAAATAAAAATAATTATCATGGTATATTCTACTGACATTTCGGTAATATTAATAGATCTATTTATTACCAGCATTCTTGTGTTTTTCGTTTATTTCTTGAATTAAAAAGAAAAACATTATACAAATGCAACAGCACTACATTACTGGATATGGAAATTCTGTACGTAAAAAGCAGGAGATTGTGAAACACCGGAATAGAATGTCACCTGTGACTGAGTTGTATGTTTTATGCACTGGTTTTGACGAGTAGACTTTCATCGATTATTTTATATTTCTTTGTATTCCAATCCGAACTAACGTTATGGTGTTATTTCTGTAAATACTGTGTAGGTTTTTATATTACTTTTTATTTCTTTTATATTTCTTTGATTGTTTATCATTTACTATTTTGATAGGTTATTATTATTATTTGTGTAAACTCGTTTGGCTATTGCTCATTTTGGTTAACACAGCTGGAGATATTTATCTAAGACTTGGTATCTGCTTTTCTCTCTATCCATCAGAAAGTGTTTATAAATATCCCTTACTGCTAAGCAATTAAAATAAATAAATAAATAAGTAAATAATATTTTTATTATTATTAATAATGTTGTTGTTGTTGTTGTCATTACTAGTACCAATAGAACCACCACCACCACCACCACCGGTACTACTACAACTATTATTATTATTATTATTTTATTAATAAGCTCATACAGATTACAGACAAATAACAAGATATGTAGGACACGTTTTTTACTAGCGATTCATTCTAAATAATTAACGTTAACAGACATTTAATTTCAAGATTTGGCACGATGATATTTTCATATTGTTTAGCCGAATATTCATCTCTTGGCAAAAAACTAGATACAATTGAAACGTTGGTATCAGTGTGGTTTTATTTAGTGATTCACTTTCATAATTTTCGCCTGGGGTCACTTGTTGTCATTAACTGAGTGAAAGCTAACAACAAGTTGGCGGTTTGCAGCATTTACGTTGATCACGTGTGCTTGTCTCGTCCTGGCTGGAAGCCAAAGCAGAAGGACAACACCGAACGATCAATTACAGGAGTATCGCTGCCAAATTGACGGTTCTTCTTTGACGTAATCGGCTGCGAAGCAAAGTCTTCACTGTCTATCGCTTGTAATTAGAGGCTGTCAATGCAAAATTGCTCCATACGGTGTTTTCATTGCGCATCTATTATTGGAATCTCGAAAAGAAGACTCATTCGTGAAATGTTGTTACTCTGCGTCACGAAGTTGGAGTTAGGCGGCTCTGAAAGAACGTGTCTGGCTGGAAAACTCGCTCAGAAAAACAGGATGGATGATCAGGTCATCGCCTTCAGGGCAACGCGACAAATTAGTCGTGAAATTGTCAATACGCACTGGTAATTTGTCGCGGTCACTGATTGATGCGCCACACTGAAGCACTTCCAGATTATTTCGAACCAATTAAACACTCGTACCACTACAGTCATGTGAACACTATATCGATTTCGAGTGAGACGACAGGGCAGTGGGGTAAAATTGTTGGTAAATGACTTTCACGTTGTTCCTCAGCCGCTGAGCGAAATAATTTATAACATTGGGGCATATTAAGTGAACTAGTTGCGTTATTCAAAACACTAATTATGGAGACAAGTGAAACTTGAGAAAGAAACAAAATCAAAATATCTTTACATTTGAAAGCGTATAATTAACTTTTTTCTTCAGCTCTAATCCTGTTAAAGCTTATTAGTAATGGAACTAAAACAATAAACAAATAAATAAATAATAAAAAATACAAAAATACATGCTTGTATAAGATGAATTATACTGTTTAAGTTATTAGTATAGTCATAAAAATCTGTGATCATAAATTTATGAATTAAAAAAAATCTCTTCATTACTTAAACTGCAATTATTAATTAATACATCTACTAGTGTCTATCTATCTATCTATCTATCTATCTATCTATCTATCTATCTATCTATCTATCTATTTATCTATCTATCTATCTATCTGTCTGTCTATGTGTGTCTGTGTATGTCGGTTGGTCTGACTTACACGGTAGGTAAGTGTGTCGAAAGCTCGATCTGAGATAAAAAAATAATAAAAAAATAGGATTAATCGAAAATGTTTTCGTTACGCTGCTCCTGCGTTTTGTGTTTCATACAGCCATTGATTTGTTTTTGTTTTATACGTTTGCTTTGAACTTAAACTGTTCATCGACGCTTCTGTCAATATTTGAAAGGTCTGATCAAAGAGCATGTACAAAATACAATAAACGTTTCAAATTATACTTTCGCAGCACATCAGTTAATGACTTGCTTTGTTTTTTTACTACAGAATAATATAAAATATGATTTTTTTAAAATAATGTGGAGGTGTGCTTTAGTTTATTTCATTGTTGCTATTGTTTGTTTTTGTTTGATTTCTAATGTTGTATATGCTATATACATATTATATTTTGTACATATTATATATTTCTACTCTTGCTATAGGCAAGTGTATATATATATATATATGTGTGTGTGTGTGTGCGTGTGTGTGTGCGCACACACACAAACACATATATATATATATACACATACCTATAGCATATACAAGATGCCTATTCTAAAGAAAAGGAAACATTCCTGAATTTTATTTCCAAATATACAGTATATAAAAGTAAATCTACAGAAAAAGCACGATTAAAGGTAGACGTATACGTTTTGTGTTCTTACTTATCACAAATTTCAGTTTTACTGTTTCAGTTTTCATCGCCTGTTTCATCGTCAGATTTCACCAGTTCTGCATTTGTCTCAAATTTTTGTGGTAAGATCATTTCATCCGCACACCAGGGTTGTTCTCCACCCTCTTTCCATTCACGCCGTTCCCACGCTTTGGGGATCTCATGGTATTTTATACTATGGAACATTTGCCATTTTCTTTTCTGATAATTTGATCGAACAGAATGTTCTTTCAAGCACGCTCTACTCTGAGACAATCTAGCCAGGTCATTGGTACTCTCAACCGAAATACTCTTATCATATTTTGACATCAAGAGCCACGTTCGTCTACACTCTCTAACTTGCATAGGCAAACCTTTGATAACCAATAAAAAGATGACCGTTAATATACTAGATTTTTTCTAAATGCTTCATGGCTATACAGTATACACGAAATTGCATTAACAACTTCAGTGCTTGAATCTGAAAGAGCTGACCGAACCGGTGGAAGCAAATTCACTCTAAACAGATTAAACACATATTTGCAATACTGATAAGTTGCATCTTGCTACCATGATCAGAATCGAAGAGGATAGTTATATATATTTGGCTGGGACAATATAACAAGATCCAGTATATATCACTGTCGTGATTCTGTACAGAACAACCCTACTTCTGTCTCTTTAGTCTTTGCTCGACAAAATTGGACCTTTCTCTAGCTCCTTGCTTCTCAGCTGGAGATCAGTTGCAATGTCAGCTAATACTGCAGCACCTGAGAATATGTTACAGAGTCTGTTTCTGAGAGTTAACGTCTGGGTCACTGATGCAGTCATGAATTAACTGACGAGGATTTCATTTTTCTGTTTCAATTTGCCTGTGTCTGGTAAGTTGTAAAAAAATATGCTTTTACCAAACTGTCCTAGACATTTGTTATCAGAAGACTTTCCAAATTCTCCAACAGTCTTGTGATGTGCCACTGAATGACTCTTTTTGTCACTGAGTAAACCATACACCTTGCCTAACCACCCTACAAATCCAGCTTTAAGTAAAACATAAGTTAGGTCATATATATCCATCGTCTTCCCAACCATAAGGAAAGGTTCCATGTGGATCACGTGCTTTTGATCAGGCTCTTTTTTAATCTTTTGACATGCTTTTATGCATACCTCTAAGTTAAATATTGTGACTCATGTACTGCCTCTACAGCGAATCTCAAATATTATTTTACAGTGTTAAATCACAGGATCGCAGCCTACTGATGTTGATAGAACACCTGTAACAGACATAAAGTCATCCCATCCATGAAATTCTCGATCAACAAAAAGCAGAAAAAAAGAAGAAGAAAACAGCAGGATGTTTTCCATTTTGAAACATTAAAGGCCTCTAGTCCATCCTCATGTCTATCCTTTCCCAATGTTTGGACACTTCTAATTGTCATGTAGATTTTCTCCTCAAAAATATCTCCATGGTTGTTGGAATAGTTACAGTATCTCATGCACTGTGTATCATAAATGAGATCCCAAACTCTATGAAGGGCGTGGATGGAAAGTGGGTGCAGAACCACTCTGGCGTGAAGATCAAATGATTTTATCACAAAAACTAACTGATGTACTGGAGAGAAATCCAGTAGAACTGGAAGAATCTGACGATGAAACAGGACCTGAAGACTAAAACCGTAAAATTGAAATTTGTGATAAGTGTGTAACGGTACATTATATTTTACAGACAAGAAGATTAAGTTATTAGCAGATTGGATTGTGTAAATAAGTTATCTTAGCCCGCGTTAGAGCTATCCGATGATATTTGTTTCTACTGAAATAAGAAACATATACTTATAAACTTCTTCCAAAAACTGACATAGGGCCCAGTTAAACTTAATTACCTCCAGGAGGGGATGTAGTTTCATTTTCAATTTTATCACTTTAGTTCTTCATTTACAGAAAAAGATTTCAATATTCTTAATGTAATTAATCTCGATGTTTTCATTTTAGATTTTGTCTAACAATTTTTTTTTTCAACTTGCAGTCTGAACTGTTGTTATCGCCAATCTAATCTGGTTGGAATTTTATTCATTTTGTTCAAACATGTCTACATATTAAAATATTATCCTTCGTAACCTTTCGTTTGAACGTACTCTAGAATCATAAAAGGTACTCTGGAATCATATAATCGGGTATGTCATAAATTATTTATTAATTTATTTATTCTATTATTATTCTATTATTATTATTATTATTATTATTATTAACTGATGATCTAGACTTAGTTTGGTAAACACCGGAAGAAAATAGTCAAAATCAAGGAATCATTGTGAATATCCAATGAAATATAAATCGATGCTGCCATTTTTGTTACATCTTGCTGGCAAGAAGATTTTATTCGATTTTTTTGTGTTTCATCAGCACCATAGTTTTTATTTGTTCTTCAGAATTTCAGTTTGTATGAAGATCTGCCTCTTGTTTGGTGAATGTAACTACCCTCGTATTTATCTTTTATCGGTTATTGTCAACGCCATTGATTATCATATTCCAGCGTCACGCTTGCTGTTTTGGTTAATGAAAATAAATATACCGTAACGGACTTGAACCAGCTGTAATTAACTAGCGCATTAATAACGACGCGGTTAACTTTTTATGGCCTCTGGGAAATAAAATAAAAATAAAAAATAAAGTAAAAAAAAAAACCATTAAAAAATCGACAATAGACTGTTTCTGGCAAAATAACATGTTACTAAATAGTTTTCAAAACATTTCTAAATTGCTGAAATAAACTGAAAAATAGTGTGCTAATCAGAGCAAGCTGGTTGCTAAGCACGCCTGTTAGAGCAATACTTTCTGAGAAAGCCACTAAAAGTAACTAGAGCAAACTTAAAAAGATATCGTAAATAACAATTTTTCTATATATATTTTTAACTTATATATTTTTTTCATCTTTTCTTTTTAAATTATGTTTATTCAGGGAGCGTTTTTTTTTTTTTTTTTAAATTACTAAATATCTCTTACTTTTTTCTTTAAAACTTAGATTTAGTTTTAAAAGAAAATCAAATTATTTATTTATTTTGCTTTATATTGTTATTACTACCACAGCTGTAAAAAAATATATATATACTTTGAAAACATTCAATTTGCATAATATTATTATTTAAGTATCATCCATACAGTTAATCTGAACTGAATACAAAAATAAAAATATCCTCAATATAATAAAAAATATTACCCCCCCACCAAAAAAAAACCCATCACATTATATACTATTGTTGTTTGAGTAGTTTTCAAACAGGACCTATGTTTTACTGCAAGTTATTTATTACGTATTTATTATTGTTTAAAGGTACATTACATTATATTTATGTAAGTTAAGTGGTAAAATTAGGGTGTATCTAGAACGTATCTATGTTACTTACATTAATTCCTCTGTTTGCGTCATTTCGTTATTCGTCGTGATTTGACGGTAAGCACTGATGATGTTTATCGAAGACCAACTGTATTTCTGGTGTCGTCTCTGGTTTTGGCCACATTAATATGACTTGTATGCATAACTTTGATGGAAAACACTTTCTATTTTCTAATCAAGTCTTTTAACGTTATTCCTATTCTGAAACTTTTTTGTACTGTTTCTCAGATTCAGACATTTCTTTATACAGAAACAAAATAAATGCAGGAACTTTTTCTCCTTTAGTGCGCGAGATAAAAAATAGGTATGTTCCAAAAACTGGCAGTCTCCTGATTAGGTAAGCGGTGAGGTGTTCTAATCCGCTTCCAGAAATGGGAAAACTGGCGTGAGCAATTAAGGCCAATTTAGACGCATGGAGTTAACGAGAAGTGTGAAGAACAGAGGGGGCGATTAACGAGATTAACCTTAATGAGCAGTGAAGAGTAGAGGTGAGCCGCAATAGAGACTGCAACAAAATTAATGTTTGGAGACATGAAATTAATGTTATATCTCAGTAACATTTGGAGACAGGAAATACTACCAGAAAACAAGCACAAGCTCTTCCAGCTGGGATTGGAGTACGTCACGTGTACCCGGGACACGGCTTCCTACTTGTCAGCTTGCGGTGGAGTGCTTTCTGGGACATTTCATGTGTAAAGTGTGATGGAATGTGCTTTCAAATTGTGGACAAAATACTGTTTAACAAAAGTACATCAGTTAAGGTGATAGGCCATCAATTAAAGTGTCGGAACACCAATTAGTAAGGGTGAGAAATAAACTGCCAGAAATGGAAAAACTGGCGTGTCCAATTAAGATGTGTTATAATCTCACTGCCAGATTCAGGAATGCCAAAATAGGTTTTTGCAATTTTTTGGGAGTATTTAAAAAAATTATTACCAAAAGAAAAAAGATCATGTACATATATGTGTGTACCTATATATAAACAAAGACAGTAATTATAAAGTAAATTTCGGAAAGATGTATGTCGCATTTAACTCACGCTGATTATTTGTAAAAACAGACAATAAGCTTTCGAAACAATTTTAAACTTTGGAATGATTTCTTTTTTATCTATGACTTCCTCGATATTTATACTCTCAGGATGCGACGATGAAAAACTAATTTTCTCAAAAGCCTTTTAATTTGATGACATTTGTCGAGAGAAACTAGCTATTTACGCGTTTCGGAAATCATGTGTTTCGCTAATTGTCATAATATTTTAACATTTACGTTTTGTTATTGTAAGTGTTTCACAAACATCATCACAGCTACATCAGCATCATTATCATCGTATTCATTTTAATATTAACAAATTCTTAATTGTATTTAATCATTTTTATTTTATTTTAATTGTTCTTGATGTTGCTGCTGTTGAAATTTCGATCACCCTGGATTAATTCAAGTTGACGTTGTACACCTCACTGTGTTTTGCTTGGTATTATCTACTTTTTGTTACTAATGTTCCGTTCCTTCTTCTTAAAGACACATTTGAGATGGTAAAAAAAAAAAAAATAATAATAATAATTTACAAAGGAATATCTTCCGTTTAAAAATGAATTTGAACAACGCACAAAAAAACACACAAAAAATAAATAAATAATAATAATAATAATAATAATAATAATAATAATAAAAAAAAAAAATTCAAATAAATAATTAAAAAACATTCCCAAAACATAATATAATTTCAAGCTGAAATAAAAAAAAAATTAATAAAATAAAATAAAATAAAATAATAATTAATACTTAACACAATTAACTAAAAATAGAAATAATAGTAATAACAATAATTGAACAAAACAACAACATTTAAATAAAAATAAAAACAAATAAAGATAAAGAAAATACCAGTACTATCTACGGCATAATCAGTATAAATATTTCTCTTAAAAAGCTTTTATGTTCAGTTATCACGGTATTCAAAACTGTTCTGTATTAAGGTGTCGGCAACGGCATCTTCATCAGTACAGATATCATTAACGTATTTATTCTTACGTATAATCAAAGATCATGGTCATGTCAAATCTAGTCATTATTGGACAAATCCACAGGTTGAGATTGTAATACTATTTTAAAGACATTCTCGTGAAAAGCATTCTATACAGATAGTAACCAGTAGCAGCAAACAATAATTAAAGGAACGCATTCGGTTATTGACGATTTCGATTCCTACAATAAAATTACCTTATTGACGCACATCATTCAATTAAATATCAATAACTGGTGTAACTGTGGACTATATTTAAGACTTCATATATATTCATTATTAGAAATTAATTATAAGATCGAATGGAAAAAAAAAATGAAAAAGAAAATGAGAATAATGGAAAGATGTATTGGATTTTTGTCAATTTTCAAGAACCATTCTTAAAATAGCTTTATAATTATTAATAATACAGTGAACTGGAATATACAACTCTTTAAATCTCTATTCAATGTGTACATTTCTTCCTCATATCCATACTTATTTTCCATGACTGTCTGTGGTTTCCTATCCATGGGAAGGTACATATTAGTCATGTACTAACAAATCTATATTTAGTTTTATCTTCCCATGTACTGTCTTTCTTCCATAAATAAATTATATCATTATATATTATATATCAAGATTTGTCTCGTCTTACCAATTTTTTCACTATAAATAAAATAAATATTTAAATTAATCTCAGCATACCATCTATCTGCAATAAATAATGTATAACACTGTATTTTTCAGTACTATATTTTTAGATTCATCTGTGCTTGTAATTTCTTTAGGATAAATAAATTATAATACGATCTATTTTGGTTAAAATGTGAACGATAAATTAAATTATAATGCCATAAAATTTCGCCAGGCACCACCTTCATTAACAAAATAAATTAAAATGCTATATAAAAATATTTAGAATTATCTTCATATACCAAAATATATTTTTACTGAGAAGTTATTTAGCATGATATTGTTCAACAATAAATACATTGTACATTATCAGTATTCATTACAGATACAGAGAAGGAAAAACAATGTGACTACCAGGAACTAAAAGAAAACGGATCAAACTGACACAAAAAGTAAATTGTGTATCTTTTTATATATATATATATGTGCTCTTAATCCAAAGAAAATACGTTTTTTAATGGTTAAGTAAATATGACCAATGTAACTTTACCGTATGAATTTCGGGTTATATCGGGACATTTCGGTACATTCCAATTTTTGATTGTTCCCGACAAGGGAAATAATTCTATTTATAACGATCCTAACCAAATAAAAACCGTTATAAAACCGGGACCATCTACAAACTGGTTGAATTTTACACCCCATCGTTGTCTGGGGTAAGCACCACCGTTTTACCACTGTATTTAATTCAGTATAAATCGTTATTCCTCAGAGTATGAGTCTAGAATTACTCAATGTACCATCTTTCTATAGAATTCATTGCGTTTCCAAAATATTAAGAATCTCGATTTACTAAGTATGCCATCTTTCTACAATAAATATATTATTCTTCTCTGTGTATTTCGAGTTTAGCTTTATTCATATTATCTTCGTTCTACCATAAATACATCATGGCTTTGTATATTACGATTTACTACTCTTACTATCATTCTATGATAAATACAGTATACCTCTACATATTTCGTGTTTAATTTTTCAGCAAATGCCATTAGCACGGGCGTAGTGAACTGAGACAAACTGAACCTGCAACTTCAATTACAGGATTATTTGTGATAAAAAAAGTTCCGGAAAACAGACCGACGTGGCTTTGACCAAATAAACTGAAGAATGAAACTGGTTTATATTTGTCCATAAATAAAACCTCTCATTGTGTAGCGTAAACCCAGCTTAACAGCATGGAAACGCAACAATGGCTTCGTATAAATATTATGTGTAGCCTTTGAGTTATGTGCAGTGTTTTTACAAATACTGACAGAAATTTGATTAACGTATCCTTGTTTTGGGGGGTAAATTGATAATAGCACGAGATTAAAAATATACCTGATTTAAATAATCAAAGTAAATATGATAAAATCAATAATTAAGAAAAAAAAAAAGACATAATTTACGAGCCAAATATTTTGATAAATATAGGAAATTAAACCATATGTAATTTATTATATATCTATATACATGCTTTATAACGCACCTAAAAATTAATAAAGACATATGCAATTTATTACATAGCAAATAAAAACATATAGTATATTTATAAAACATACACAGATAATAGTGTTACCATAGGTGAAATACAATATATATATAATTAAATAGGGTAGTTTTGTTGTTAAAAATCAAGAGAATTATTTTTTCACGCAGCTTTTGTTTGGATAATAATTAATGCCTCTACTAGTATTTCCTCCAATATCAAATATAGTGGTACCTACAAGTTTAATTCGCTCGTAACTCAATTTGCTCGTATATCAAATCAATATTCCCAACTGAACTTAACTGAAATTAATCCGATCCAGTCCCCAAAACCACACCATTTTTTTGTAACGTATTTTTTAATAAGAAAAATATATTTATAAATGACAAATATTGTATAAAAAAAAGAAAATAAAAGAGAATGTAAAGAAATAAATTGGTTTTGTAAAGTGTATTTATCTTGAAGATCAGACAAATTATTTTAACGAGTTTGGCTGGAGTTACAGTCTTTATCGACTCCTGCATCAGTATGGTACTATGCTCTTACTGCCTAGCCGAGTCGACTACATTCACACCTCGCTCATGTTATTCTATGATTTCAAGCTTTAATTCAAAGGACATCATCCGCTTCTTCTTCTCAGCACTGTCCTTTGCACTCACTTTCTTACGATCCATGGTCAGAAAAAAGAAATTTTGCTAAATACTGCACAAGACGCGAACACACAACAGAGATGTTTCCACGGCCAGGTAACCACGTGAAGTAAACGAGTGAGACGCGGATGCTGGTCGGATGTTGTGTTGTTCGTTACGCCAACTAACGGCGGCTAATTCGGATTTTGGATCGCAACTCAAAGCAAAAAATCGACCAGCGACTGCTCGTAACTCGAAAAACTCGTAAGTTGGGCACTCGTAATTCGAGATACCACTGTATAATGTTGCTCTGACATCACGCGATTTGTTACCCGGGTATAACGAAAGGCTCACACATAATAAACAAATTTACAGTTGAGTAAAAAATCGTGACATAATATAAGCTGTAGAAATTGTGAACAAAAACTCTGAGAGAATATAATTTTGCTTAAGAGCAGTATTTAGAACTGGAATTATGCAGCTGATATGATAAAGGATCAGTATATATATATATATATATATTATCAAGAAAAGATGAGAACTTGTTGGTACCTACAGTTCACATAAAATAATCTCGATATTTAGCAAACTAATACAGGAACGAATATGACCTTACAACATCACATATATACTCTTTTCAAAACATCGCTTGATAATATAAGCGCTTTATACAGAATATTAAGGATTACATATAAATAATAATTTGTAATGTAATGACTATATCAAATGTTCTTTTCTGTTTATTCAGTTTAGACAATGGTTTGTTCCCGCAGTAAATCAGTTAGTCAAGGATATCGATTGATTTAACCTACATCTCAATCAATCAATTACCGTTATACGGGTACTGGACCATTGATCCGGACTCCTTGGGAACTGAAGCATTCCGGATTTCTGGATTTTCCGGTTTTCTGGTACTAAGGCATCTAAACACGTAAATATTTCGGCTTAAACATTTTAAAATTAAAAACATAAAGAATTGACGATACACAACCGTGGCGACTCGACACGTAAACAATGCGGCGAGTGACTACCCGAGTTGGCTTGCTCTAGGGGTAACAGATATGGGATCTATATAAATAAGCAATATATTATAAATACCGTATCACGTTTTTGTACACTAGAACAGGGGTTTTCAAACTTTTTGACTTGCGGATCCCTTTATATTCCAGGCTTTACCTTAGGGACCCCCTTATAAACGCTTATGAAATTTATAATAAATATTTGCTTAAAATAACATATATTTTTACATTTATTTAGGATATATTAGGATATATTACAAAATTATTTACCTGTTATTTCATGCGCTCACATTTACAAATATAAGAAAACAGATTTCGATTAAAAAACATATATAAAATCAAACTGCCCATAAAAAGTATTCGCTGTCCACGGACCCCCTGTTTTGTACTTGCGGACCCCCTGTGGTCCGCGGACCACAGTTTGAAAACCCCTGCACTAGAACACAAACACATGACATTTTTAAAAACTGTATTCGCACTAGCGTTGAACTTTCAGTATAGTAGTAAAGACTAATATTGATGAACAGAAATATTTAATCTGTCACATCAATCACTTGCGGGTTAATACAATGAAAACAGCACTTATATAAATAACTAGTTACCAAGTGCGTTCAGGGGATAGCCACCGTTCCACGGGAATCGTTCCACAGTTCTGATCTAAAAAATATCGGGGCTTTTATAAGAACGAAGAGGGACTTGCGTTATTTGGCGACGTGTTATGACCCTTGCCGCTAGACGTCGTCGACAGATCATTCTGCAGGAGCCCGTAACACCCACCACTCCCGAAGTGATAATTAATTCCGCAGTTCACAGGCTATTTTGTTGATTCGGCAGACCGATTCAACAGTCATATACAAGTGACATTTATAAGCGGAAGATTCTTCCGTCCCAGTCGTAAAAGTAATAATATTTGATTTTGTTGCTTATGCAGTTATAATAATAACACTGGTAGGTAGTAATAACAGCAGCAACTGCAGTAGTAGCAAGAGGAAATATTTCTTTATATATATATATATATATATATTTTATTTCTAATTGTTTATTAACTCATAATGTTAATTTCCATGCTATTTCTGCACAGTGAATATTTGTGGAAAATATTTTATTACTTTTACTAAATGTTTTATTGTCAATGTTTACTCGATGCGGTTCAGTCTCTATTATTTGCCATTTTTGCCATATTTTTGGAAATACAACTATCACCGATTAAATAGGACATGAACATGTCGAACAACTACGTTTTTCTTTTGTAATATTCATTCGTGATCGATGACATACTTCGAGAGACAGAGATTTCTTTTCACTACAGTTTTCTATTAGTAAAGGCACTCTAGTCTTATTCATGTTGTTTAAAAGAAAGCTTCAAGCCAAATCGTCTTGCGCTTCATGATGACAAAATCTTCCAATTTGAGATGCTTTTAATTGGACCCACAAGCGGCTTGATGATTGATTTTTCGTATTGATTTGCGGTGAAATAAAGACGTGTTCATCACCTATAGTCGACACAAGCAGACTGAATTAGAAAACTTGCCGCTACTCTGACAGTGAACAAATCCCAGTAGCCCGAACAACCGACTCCCTCGTCATTCCACCAGCAACATCAGCACTGACGACAGACTGTAGCAAGACGAGGTGGAAGGCGAGACATATTTCACTGGCTATTCTGGTCTGCTTTAAGTTATTTTTTTTGAAAGATCAAAAATGTAATACGTCTAGACTTAATAATCAAGGTTTTTTAATCGTTTGACTTTTGCACTCTTACTGTTGGTTTATTTAAAAATTGGTTATTGAAAAAAGAAAAGATAATTAAGTTTTTCATAATTATTTAACCATGACAGGTTTAATTTTTCTGTTTATATGTTATAGTACTGGATATAGAGAAAAAAATATCAGATCAAATAGTTCCGATATTCGTCGGCACTGGTAATGATCTTAACCAGTGAAATACCGTATCTGGTGATGTATCTCCTAACAGTTATTAAACAGCAATTTATACTGGTACCAAAATGTCGGTAGAGTAATACCATGGTATTAATAGTTAGCTAATAATGTATGTCTGGACATCGCTCCTTCCAAACCTGGAGATGTCGCGGTGCAATCGATACGACAGTAAATCACAGAACAAATCCTATTATATTTTAGCACAGAAAATTGGCTTTCAATATTGCTCTGAAAGGTTACTCAGGACGTGGGGATGTGACCGGCGGTAAAGCGCTTTTCTGAGGTAGGATCGATTCTCCTATGTGGCAAAAAATCAGATTTTTCTATTAATAAAATGCTTCAAGAAGGTAACATGTGTTTTTGTCTATGGAAAGGTGTAAGAGAAAGATCCCTTACAACTAAAAGAAGAAAAAAAGTAGCATATCATGTTGTGCCAACAGCTTTTCTATACGGTTTTGTGTAGTTAACTCTATGAATGATGTGTAATCGAAGATTAATAATTTGTTCAGTGAATTCTTATTTTATTTCTGATTTATTTTTTTATATTAAAAATAATAATAATAAAATAATAACTGTATGAAAAGTTACTAAAGTCGGCAATACACGATACGAGTGTACAGTAAGAATAGCTGATGTAATTTATGTAGGATGCAGTATAATATAATCTCTTCTTAGCATTTGATGTACAAAATTTTGTTCTTAACTTTGCTGCCATTAGTTTACTATCTAATATCATTCTAAACAGAGATGAAGTCATTAAGTCACAGTTTGTCTAGTGTTAATAGTAATCAGATAAAATTAATAATGAGAGAGCCATGCGAAAGTCTATTCTCTTATAGGCCTGTGGTCAGATTTGTGACAGTTGTTTCTGGAACATCTTTTACTTGTTCTCTAACCACTTGCGCTCTAACCACTAAACTAAAATTCGCTGTCATTATCATATTTCGTCGGTGAAATATTTAATTTTTCTTTTACCTTTAAAATATGTTTTTTGTATGGTATCAGGGTAAAAAAACGACCTTAGAAAACAATAGATTTGTCCAGTGCCTTCAGAATTTTAACATGAAGAATAAAACCATTTCAAAAGTAAAATACTGCCTCTGGTGGAATAAGTAAATAAAAATGACCAAACGTTGAGAAACCAGGTTTTCTTAGTTCACCGACTATATGAAACTGTTATGCAATGCCAGTTGTGTAGAGATGTTAAATAAAATGAGTTACAATAGCTGCACGTGGAAATCCTTTACTGAATTGCTAGTGTAAGTATGATTTTACTATACCACTGCCAGAATTTAACTTTGTATATTATTAATATATAATATTATTAACAAACATCTGTAATATGGTAAAAAAATGTGATACTAACAGATGTTTTTTATTTGAAAGAAAGATTAGCGGGCTCATTAACTGATAATGAGAGAGAGAGAGAGAGACAGAGAGAGACAGAGAGAGAGAGAGAGAGAGAGAGAGAGAGAGAGAGAGAGAGAGAGAGAGAGAGACAGAGAGAGACAGAGAGACAGACAGAGAGAGACAGAGAGAGAGAGAATTTAGTCTTTGTTTAACGCAAAATCCGGTTATCTATAAAATTGTGTTTAGTTAGATACATTTCTTTTATATATTCTAACTGTAGATATTTTATTAGAATACTAATTTTTATATGTACATAATCTTGAGATTATCTTGTCTCTGTATATGAGATAGAGAAGAGATAAAATAAAGACAAATATGTATTACTAATTATAATCAGTAAATAAATTACCTTTAACTCTTAATATGTTCAAATAATTAATGTTCTGTTTGACCATGCATAATACACCCGTTTGGCTAAGCTTTTTTTCCTTTGATTTCTCGCTTTTCACTGACGTCAGCAGAATAAATACCAGCTTCAGTCGGGATTCCAGTTCTGAAAAAGAAGCGCCAAACAGAGGTCACGTGAGAGAAGCTGAAACTTTAGCCTTTTTTTGATAAACATTTGGAAGCGGGAAATAGTAAAATATTGTCTGCCTTATTTTTTTTCATTTGTATACCCGTCATTACGCAATGTACTGTTTAATATATATAACTTAAATTTATATTAACATAATAACTTGATTCTCTTGTAACCGATTCCTTCTTTAATTATTTTAACTCAGGTTTCCCCAAGATCGTAAATAATTTAGTTGTGTTTCTGGAAAATAACTGTATTTGGGCCAGTTGTTACTAAAAATTGTAAATAGTCTCAGAGATTTATCCACGACTTAGAAACGTTGTAATTTTATAACTGTAATAATCGTAATGAATCAGAAAACAAAAATACTGTTCCGTTACCATGGTTCCACTGTATTTGAAACAAAAGTCGGTTCCCAGGATCAAATTTTTTTAATTAGTAGTCGTTCCAGAGAGACAGAAATAATTACGTTGGTTTGGCTGAAACTGCCTTTGTCCATTAAATAATCCTTAACAGACTTCGTTTGTCTCGGGGCAGTTGGTACAAGCAAGACGAAATGTTGCGGCGTGGACCTGGGATTTACGTTACATTAATATAACGTGGACGTTGAGGTCTGTGACATTAGCAACTCATTACAAGACGCTTCCTGCAGTGTCTGCGAACACGACAACAGACGCAGATGCTTAGGTATTAGTAATTATTCTCCCAAGCAAAAGAAAACTCGCTTGCCTAACGGAATCGGTCAAGCTAAGGGCGATTGTCATTGTTCTGTCTGTGTGGAATGAGTTAAGATTACAGCGAAGGATATGCAAGCCAGTTTTCCAGGCACTGACTGTAAATATGACAAAATATTTGATTAATACAAATAAAAAAAGTGCTTATTAAAGCGCTTTCTGAAATATTTCACTTCAGTGGATTTTTCGGTTCTTCATTACCTGTTATTAGTTCACCACCAGTCAAAAAATAAAACTTTGCGTGAGAGCTACTTATGAAAAATCAGGTGAATAAATCTACGCAACTAAATCTTTATGAATCTAATTTCACATTAAAATCCAAAAATAATTAAAACTATTACTCTTTCTCGCTGATGATATCATTACTCTTTCGAGTTTATTATAATCATAATCCAGGATCCAACAATCGATTAATGTTTTAGTGGATTAGACGAAGCTAGGCGAAACACTAAGCTTAACTAGATCATTCCGTATAGAGTCAAGTCATTTTAATTATGGGCTTGAAAAGAAAAATCAAAGATATGTCATCATTTGAAAGATCAAAGAAATAACGCAGCTGTTATTATTAGAAAATCAAAATAACTCAATTTTTCTATTTTTTCTCGTTCTCTAACATTATTATAAATTAACAAAGTACAAAGGATACTAATGAAACTCACGCAACCTACATACACACTCCCTTGTATATCTGTATGTATGTATGTATGTTATGTATGAATGTAGTAAGTATGCATGTATATATGCATGTATATGTATTTTTGTTTGTACAAACGATAAACAATGGCTATAATTATATTATTTCTATGCTAATGTAATTATATAATAAAATGGTGTAGCCAGGTATTTATTTTTCATACTTTTGTCCATTAAATCATTTAATACCTATGCTGTATTCACGAACAGGTGCAACTTTACAGAACATGACGTCAAAGGAAATATTGAAATAATCTAGAGTAATTCTAGACTCTTTTATTAGGAAGAAAATGATATTTATTATTTCCAATAAGATATAATGCGGTGTCAAGACTAATGCAGTTGAACTGATTTTTATTTAATGCGATGGTTTTGCGTGGCCATTAACACAGAGAAAATAAGAAGCGAACGAATAACAAGTGCTATGAATGCTATTCGCTACTTCACTGTCAACATTCTCTCTCACTCTCTCTCTCTCTCTGTGTGTGTGTGTGTGTGTGTGTGTGTGTGTGTGTGTGTGTATGTTCTAGGGTGTAGTTGTAAATAATACACATTCCTTCTTTATCTATGTATCTGTCTCTCTGTTTATTTTTCTACGTACCTTCCTATCTATAAATCAATATATATCTGCATATCTGTCTCTGTTTTTACAAGTTTATACATATTAATAAACAAATCTATAAAAATATATCTATATACATTGACAGACAGATAGCTATACGGATATGGATAGATAGATAAGCATATATATATATATATACATATATTTTATATAAATGTGTCTATGGCCAACACAGATTTATAACAAAATTACTGTCCAACAGTTTCCTCTTTTTATTTATTTATTTATTTTATTTTATTTTATTTTTTGGTTAAAAAATTAATTAAAACTTATTCATTTATTCACTCATTCATTCATACAGTCATTTATTTATCGATTTTTAAACTAAAACAATATTAAACGACAACAACAAAAGTAAAATGTTTTTAAAAAAATTAATAATAGAGGAAAGAAAAGTAATTAATCCTCAGAACGACATCGTCATGTGTTAGAGGACTGGTTGTACTCAGTCTCTGCGAATGCTAATCGTTTGTCTTGTGTCGCAGAAACATGTTCAGTGCATTTGTTTGATTTCCGGACAGAATGTCATCAGACTTCTGTCATTATTTCAATTCCCATCAAGGGTTTCAGGTAAAGATTCTTTATGCTGGAAATGTCAACGACATGCACTTAGAAATTTCATTAAGCCACCTTGGAATTGTTTATATATTCAGTTCGAATTTGAACAGGTCTCGATATATAATTAGAATTCGCATGATTATGGGTTTACTGATGCCACTGATTTCGAAAGAAAGATTGAAAATTACAATGTTATTACATTAATGTTATTGATACAGTTCATGTTTTGGGGTATCAGGTTTGAATCCTTGGTTAAAGTTCCGCAGCTGCTGTCTATTTTGCCACTGGGTTTTTATTTTTGTAGGTAACCAGTTCGAATTTTTCTACAGGACATAACGTTTATTTAGCAATTTACTTATGTACTTTTCTTTATTGTTGCTACTAGTGTTTAGAAGGTTTACAGTTCGATCTGTAAGATTTGCTGTAATTAATTACATGGTGTTATTGAAAATTATTATACTAATTTAACTGTCTGATGTTGTTCTATGACTTAATGTTCTGTCTTAATACATCCGTTCTTTTCGAATTTGGAAATTATCGACTTTAAATCTTGATACAACTCAGATGTAAATCTTCATATCTAATGATTGGATAATGTTAATGTCGCTAGTCTTTTCATATTTAGTGTATATTTTATTTATTTATTTATTTATTTATTATTTTATTATTATTATTATTATTATTATTATTATTATTATTATTATTATTATTTATTTATTTATTATTTTTACTATTCTGTCATATAACGTAGACATGAACTGCAAGAAGCTATACTAGATGTGAATGATGTCTCCTGTCTTGGTTTGTGGTTCTGTTGGCTCCATTCGCGTTTAAATACACAGTCTTTCTTGTAGCTGTCTAGTTATACTGTATATTACAACAGCAAAAAGTTACATTAAATGTCAAATTAAATTTAGAAATAAGAAATAAAAAAAGTAAAATGTCTTATTGCATTACTAATTTTACAAATATTTTTATTTACAAACTCTGCAAAATGTATTAATATTGTTCTTATTGTTCTTTTGCCGTTGTTGCTGGTGATGTTACTGTTGTTGTAGTTGTTATTATTATTAATAGTTGTCTTATTAACAGTCATCATATTAGTATTAGTCTTAGTCATAGTAACAGTCATCATCATAATTATCACATCATTATTATTATTATTATTACTAATATTGTTGTTATGTTATTATTATCGTAAGAGAATAGTCTAGTTTATAGATTATGCGTACAAACAGCTTCAATATCATTAGATATTTTTCTTGTATTTTATTTTAAATATAATATTTTATAGATTTTAAAATAGATACACCATTATCCATCTAAATCCTTTTCTTTTATGATACTTTTTCAAATCACGATAAGAAATGGCAGATCCATTTGTTGCTATGGTTATTTCAATATTTCATCAACAACGATAATCTACAGATTCCATTACTCGCTGATAACAACTAATTTGAAGAGCTTTCTACACTAATGATGGATTTATTATGAATTATCAAGATGAACGCCATTTTTTCCTCAAAAGAATGTTTATGAAATCATGAATATATTTATTTGAATGCTTGTTTATCTGTGTTTTTACTCGTGTCGGTCTGTGTAACCTAATGAACATTTTACTTGATTTATTTAGTATTCATATAGTTATCGGGTCTTATTATTTGACGTAACGAAAATTCATAGCTCTGTTTAAAAGACAACGCTCAAATCTGACACTTTTAATGAGGCGATAACATGCATACAGGCTATGATATAACAGTTTTTAAAAATTAGATTATCTTTAGTATTTACTTCAAAAATCAATTTCTCATGTGTGATTAAGCTCGACAATCTGTAATAATTAGTCTATCACTTTTAATTTTGTTACCGAATTGAAAAATGTGTTTTGTTAACAGTAGAAACAAATAGCAAATTTTCTCTCATTTAATTTCTAGACAAATTCTCTATTAACATAATATACGCATGTGAATAGAAACTAGCAAACATTTATTTTTATTTCATTATGTGCGTTTTTATACATATACTTCTCATATAAGAATTACAGATATATATATTTTTTAACATATTTACAATCTTTATCCACAACAAACAAGCATGACAGCTTTATCCTAAAAGACGGTTGCAGACATACTGAATTCACTGATAATGTAAATAGAAAGTCCGCTGAAACGCATAATTTTTAAAACATAAATATGCATGTAATTATGTTGAATGATTGAATTATCAAAATTACGTACCAAACAGGTTGAACGCGCACGATATGTCGGGCAGGCGTTTGGCGATTGCAATTCACGGGCTATTTTGATTCGAAATAAAACAATACTTCCATAATGCAGGAAATGGGCGAAGCCATCTTTAAAAATATCGTATAAAGCTGCCATACAAAATAATATTATTTATTTCCGAGAAAATAAATCCAAATCGGTATGACTGTTCCGTTTCAGCAGTGGAATAATGCCCTGTTCCTAGTTAAACAAGTGTCCACTGATCTAAGGGATATAAACACTGAAAAACAATCGGCAAAAGAGTCCGTACATCGTAGGTGGTCGCTCATTTCGGTGGCCTCCAAAGACAGGTACCAACACAATTTACTCATTTTCAACACATTTTTCCTTTTTGATGCTTTATTCATTATTCTATGAAAAAAAAATTCAAATACATTTATACGAATAAACTAATTTACAAATGCAATTAAATATTATCATACATGAAAAAAAAGTATAACTTTGGTCGTTTTATATTTATTGAAAATACCATATTTATGCATTTTTGTTATTATTATTTTTTTAAATCAAATTTCAATATAACATGTTTGGATGAAAGTTAAACATGGGGCTAAGCATCCTGGGACAATGGGCCGGCTTTAAACTATCTCCTGACCGATATTAATATATCAGTCGAATGATAAATATAATGCAACTGATCTTGTTTTGTTATTTTTTTTTTTAAATTTGTGTATATGTATAAGTTTATTTTTATATTTAATTTTATTTATTTATTTATTTATTTATTTATTTATTTGTTTGTTTATTTATTCGGTTTTCATTATTACTACTACTATTTTTTTTTAAAGTTCTAACAGTCTTATTTAGCATAATTAAGAAAATTAATATACATACATATATATATTGATATTTAGCAAGGGTGACAATGCAATATTAAAGATAATATTCATTAATTCGTTAAATATTCATATATTACTAATGTTTAAATAATAACCAGTAATAAAATCTAATATATGAAGTGTGTGTGTGTTTTCTATATTGCATATTTGGAAACATATTCAGATTATCATTTCATTACAAAAATGCATTTTAAATAAGAACAACAATGTGTGACTTTCCTGATATAACTTTTTTTTCAAAACTTACAATAATTAATAATATATTAATAAGAAATATTTTTGAGATGAACTATTAATATTTAATATCATAAACTACATTTTCTAGACTTTATGTAGATAACTTTGATTTAGATCAATACTTTTCTTTCAGAACAAACATGTGAACAAGAACAAACAATACAACCAATAATAATAATAATAATAATAATAATAATAATAATAATAATAATACGATAATCCAAACTATAAACAATTTCATCTTGCAATGTCCTAAGGGAAACAACTCTGCTTCTACTGCGAAGTATCGCTATAATTAGATGAAACCATTGGCGATGTTGACGGTAAAACGCTTTCTGTTTTGACCGGCTGTTTCTGCCTTCTGTGTTTTGCGGGGGAATTGGCCGCAGAGAATGATTCTTTACCACGTCCACTCTCTTTGTTACAGAGCTGTCCTGTTTTGACCGATAACATCGGCAACGCACATTTGTCTGACTTTTCGTTGGATCCACGCAAATTCGAACTTTTTTCTCTGTGTGCGATACTTGTTAGATATTCTAACTTCACTGCACGCTTTTCTTCAGTAATTGTTGAATCAGAAATCAAATTCAGAATTGGACTTAAATTCATCGTTCTGCTAGGCAGATTCAGAGATTCCATATTATGAAAAGAAAGATTTCTTTCCCTGGAAGTTTTGTCCTCGTAACGGATGAGAACGTCGTCTAGTGATCTGCGCTGCATTTGCCTGTTGTGTTTCATCGACTGTTTTAGAGACGAAACAGTCTCTGAGAGACTTTCTGTTCTGCCCTTCGTCAGCTTTAAATATCTTTCAGATTCGTTGATACTGTGACGCAGAATACTGGAAATAACGTGAATATCACTGAAAATAAAGGCACATTATAATATTTATGTATGTCAGGAATAGATATAATGATGTTTAAAAACATCTGAATGTGATGTTAATGCAGTTATGGTAGTGTTTCTGTTAATCTCTCTCTCTCTCTCTCTCTCTCTCTCTCTCTCTCTCTCTCTCTCTCTCTCTCTCTCTCTCTCTCTCTCTCTCTCTCTCTCTCTCTATGTATATGTGTGTGTGTGTGAGTCTGTGTATATATATATAGATAGATAGATAGACAGACAGAGAGTTGTGTTAATCTCGATAGTTTTATTATGTATTCAAATGTTTACATGTGAAATGTTGGAACGAAATGTAAGTTAGATTGACTGATATGCAAACCTTTCCTCCGTAGATGGGGGTGGAGTAGGGTCTCTGACAGAGGCACTTCTTTCAACATTTGAATGTTTGAGTCTTGCTACAGATAGATTACTTTCTACAATTACATCATTACATATAATAATAATAATAATAATAATAATAATAATAATAATAATAATAATAAAGCTACACGTGGAGGAACGGAACATTATAATGAAGATGATACAGTCGATGTTCTTACGAAAACATGGGTTTTATTTTTATTATTATTATCATTATTTTTTATTACTTGCTTTGTTTAATTATTTTATTTTTTATTGTTTTTGTTTTTTAAATTTCTATTTATATATTGTTTTAAAAATTTTGAGAATATATTTTTCAAAAAGGTATTATAAAATGTGGGGAAATAGTTGTCATAATATCTGTAGCTAGAATATTAATGTAACTGTATAATTATTGTAAATATATTTTGTACGTCTAAACTTTTGTTTGTATACTTAGTGACTGAGTGAATGTACTGATATGATCAAGGCTATTTTCAGAAACTATGTTAAAAACTACGTTCGTTTCACAGAAGTTTATTAGTCTGAACTCACCAACGCGGGTATCCTCCAAAGGATCCCCGTAAACAGTTGTCTTCACTTCAGAGACATTTTTTTTTCCCATGGGCTTCTCTGCTTTCTCTGAATTAAACCTTGACAAAGAACTGTCTTTTCCGAAGTGCTGTAATATTTGCTTTCCACTGATTTGTATAGGCGAGTCTGTTTCGACGATTGTCGGTACGGTCGGTAGGCTTTGTGTCTGACCATACGAGGGAAGACGAATGCTGCCTCCACAGAAACTTGCTGATCTTTTGTTAGAGATTTGTCTTCTGGTCACACGCAGTGAATCTCTGATCTAAAACAGGACAGCAATATTGCGATTAATCAAAATGTTTGACGCCTATAATCATTTATCAAGTAGTAGTTTGACTTGTAATGTCACAAAAATCTTGGAACATCACACACACACACACACATACACACACACACACACACACACACACACACACGAGAGCGCACACACACACAAATGAATTAATATATACAGACATGCATACGATAGAAACAGATGCATATAAACAAATAAAAATCGTTATTTGTCCATAAAAATTCTGTTTTTTTTAAATTAATTTATTACTAAAATTCTTACTTAAGATAATAATAATCTGCACGAAGATATATAACTGCAATACTATATTTTGTAAACTAATATGCCACAATGTCTATGTGTATTGTGTATGTGTCAGAGAGAGAGAGAGAGAGAGAGAGAGAGCGAGAGCGAGAGAGAGAGAGAGAGATTTTAACATAATTCTTGGCAAAGGAGAGAGGAAAATAGCTTATATTTGTGAAATTATCAATAAGTTGTAATTATCAATAAGATAAGTAATCATGTCGTATCTCTTCGTATTAATATTTTAACTGTTGTATAACACTGGAAATTAACAATTTTGCAGTTCTGCCTACAGATGTCATTTGCGTTATGTAATACATATAATAAAGACTTGTATGTCATTGATTATGTTATCTTGTTTATCAGTTTTCCTGCACCGCCGACTCGTTGAATTCTGAATAATGATATCTCATTACAGAGAAACTTAATATGTTTGTATTTACTCATGTTTTGTTGGTTTTATCTGTTTTGGGGAGTTTATTACAAGATAATTTGTTAGTATATATCATTTTATAACATCAACAATAATACTAATGATGATATTGATGATATTAATAATTATAATGAGCTAAATTCTGAACTGTGATCTTAAAACTAAACTGAATTACCTTATTATACCAAAGAGATAAATGATTATAGAAAATATACTAATTTTTATATCAAATAGATATTTTTTCAATAATGGTTTCTTTCAAGGACATTTCAAATCGAATGGTATTATAATCTAACTAAATGCAAAAGATCGTAAATACAACATGATACGACCTTCAAATACTATGTATTGACTGGATTTGTAAAAACGTTAGAATAACATAAATGTTAATGTCTGTATGTCTGTTATTGTGATTACCATATAAAAACAACAACCTATATTATCATTTATCTATATATATAAAGCTACAACATAAAACACCCTAGAAAGCTATTGTTTTTTTTTCACAGTATAAAACCTTATAACCTGTTCCTTTTACAACAAACAAATTTAGTCCTATTGTTTTTACAATATAAAAACTCATAACTGTTGTTTTTAAGACATAAAATCTCATACCTATTGTTTTAGGAATATAAAGTAATATATAACTGTCGTTTTTACAATATAAATCTCAAACTTATTGCTTTTATAACATAAAGTCCCATATCTATTGTTTTTAACAACATAAAATATCATACCTACTATTTTTACGATATATGTCTCATATTTATTATATTTACAAAATTAGAAATAGTTCCTTTTGTTTTTAAAATGATACCTATTTTTACAATATAAAGAAAACATAAAAATTAATTCTTATAGTTTTTACAATAAAAAGCTCCTTTAATATGAAAACATACATTTCTGTTCTTTATATATTAAAATCAAATATAAATTTGTTAATAGATGAACATGTATAATTTAACACAAAATAAAAGACAAATATATTGTTTGTTTTTCACGATATAAGCGAAATATCTGTTGTTTTAACAAAATAAATGCAAGTATTATTGCGGCAATTGTTTACTGAAAGGATATCATTAGATGAATACAAAATAAATACAAAATACAGTACCTCTTGCGGCGTGAGTCTGGTACGTCCGCCAAGCAGACAGAGATTCTGGTGATGAAGCTGAATAGTCACTGGCTGAAGTCTTTGACTTCCACTAGTTTTATCTTGTCTTTCTTTGTCGTCAGAAACACACGTATTCCTGTTCATATCCGCTTTGTTTCTCAGTCTACTTGTTTTCATGTCTCCTAATCTTTCCACTGAGCTGAACAAGGATACGCAGGTAGCGCGCTAAGATCAGAATACGAGCAAAGAGTGATTTGTTTCTGGTCGTCTTCAAAAATCAAACATAACAGTTTCGCAAGATCTAGTACCGTTTTTGACACCTTTCTGTCACGAGACACTAGACTGCTGTTCTTGCTTGCTATGGAATCTCTTGTATTAAATTTTACTTTTGGAGATATAATGTTTTTCAGAAAGCCCAGTACGCTGTGTCCGTGCTGGGTTCTGGAACATTCCTGGCCGCACAGTTTACCTCGCTATCTAGAGCTGCAACACTCAGTTTCGATTCCAGCAGCTTCTGACAAACTGTGACAACAACAACGGCATAACTGTTAACGAACACCAGCAATGTTAATATAGACATGAAAGAAAAAACTATCATGGATATCTGTAACCATGACAAAGTAATCGTATGGATTTCCTTTCTCTTTCTTGTTACAGCACTGTATTTACATGGTTGTTATATGTATCATATATAGTGGGCAGCATGTTAATGCAGGTGTTTGTTTTATTGTAATTTTAAAAATAACTTTTAAAAATAGTGGTAGCTGAGATAGTAAAAAAGTAATACCAACATTAATAACAACAGTAAATAACAGCATAATTCTAGTAACAGTTCTAGTACTAGCCATAACAATAGCAGAAATAGCTGTAGTAGTAGAAGTAGCAACATCATCAGCAGTAGTAGAAGTGGTATTTGTAAACTCTCTCTCTCTCTCTCTCTCTCTCTCTCTCTCTCTCTCTCTCTCTCTCTCTCTCTCTCTCTCTCTCTCTCTCTCTCTCTCTCTCTCTCTCTCTCTCTCTCTCTCTCTCTCTCTCTCTAAATGGAATGAAGAGCATGCCCTCTGTACCTGACACATCAACATTCATGTTATATGTGACAAATTAAACTATCATCATAACTAGATTGCCTAGCATACTCAAGCGGACTCTGTAGGTCAATATCCAAGGGACTGGGATCGACTTCCAGTTGGAGAAGAGTTGATACGCATTCACTGTGACCCATGGCAGCAGCCCAGTGCAAAGGAGTCCTAGCCAGACGTTTTCTCACATTCTTGTATTTTCTTTTTACTTGGTCAACAATAAAAGCACAAACTTCATACAAATAGCTAATGTTTATTATTACATCCTATATATTAAGTGTCTGTGCACACAGATATATGGATAAAAGAAAAAAACAGTTATGTGGATACTGAACAGGTGGATACAAATGGATGACTTCTCACTGGTTATTGATTGGCAAAGATAGAAACATAGACGAACAGAAAAACAGATAGACAGTCAGTCAAAGACATAGCCAGACAAATGGACGAATAGACAGATAAATAGATAAATAGAACTGTTTCAACTAATTTCTACTAAATTCTTATTTTTATGTTATATTTTTATCTCGTATGTCCACGTTGTAAAAATAATTAACAAGCTCACTGAAATGTCAAAAGAGCGTTATCACAGCAACGCTATAAAACTAATGGTCACAAATGAAATCTTGCTGAGTTTAATCATCGCATTCACATTTTTGCCTGCAGCAGAAAAATGGAGAAACAAAACATATAGTGTATATAATTTTTGAATGTATATTTGAAAAAAAGAAAAACTGTTTTTATTTTTTTAAAGCTATTTATTCTATTACAATCTGCAATAGCAACTTCACAAAATAATATTTAAAAACAATACAAAAAAATAGTTTTCTTATTAATGTCACTGAGAAAACTATAAGATGGCCATTATAAATTTATATCAGATTAAAGGCCATATTAATAAAAACGGTATTTCAAATTTCCAGCATACAAAATATTTTATTCACGGATTTGATATTCAGATGTTTGGTGGACACCGCGAACGAATTAAATACTAGAACATTTTACAAGAAAAAAATAATCCTGATTGTGTAATTCTACTGCGCATGCATCTAACATGGCAGTGATTTTGTGATGTTTGTGTTGATATCGCTGGATTCTCGATCACATCCACCCTGTGATGCAAGGTACTCGATGATGTCGGCGTGTCCGGTTTGCCGGTGTTGTCGGGTACATTGATAGTGTAACCAGAGTTGTTGTCGGAAAGTAATATACAGCAACATCGCCAATACCCATTCTGAGTCGGTTAACGTTTCAAAAATAAATAAATAAATAAATAAATAAACGTGAATTCGTGCAAGTGAAAAGACTGACTTGCGAAGAGGTGTTTTGCCGGCGACATCGGTAGCCAGTAGATTCGCACCTTCCTCGATTAGTTCCTGCACCAGTTCCGGTCGTTTGTGAAATGCCGCCCAGTGCATCGCTGTCATTTGCTGAAAGAAAGAAAGAAATTAAAAAACCCGCGTAAATCCTCAAATAATACTGTATCAAACGACAAACGAAATACGATAATACTTGAAACAACATACATGATATAGGAAATAATTTCCGTAACAAAGAAAATTAAGTATAATATTATAATTTTAAAACGTGGCATTTAATCGAATCCGGTATCAACGGACACATTATCAACTCTGTTATTTCGTTAACAGAAGATCTGCTGCATTCATTAAATCCCTAACATACCCCGTTGTCTTCATAATTCATTTCTGATGGTGCTAAATTCTGTAACAGCGTGGACAACGTTCTGTATATTAAATAAAATTAAAATCTTTACAAAATTAAGACAAGTTGTAACAGTCGTTACCAATTGGCACTATCATAAGTGAGTATCATGAAATTAGGTCGTATTAATAAAAATGTGAAAACCTCACAAATAGTTTACAAAAACTAAAAAAAAAATGGGGGAAAAATTAACAAAAGGTATGAAATATAGGGAAAAGAAAAAGAAAATAAACAGCAATAAAGAAAGAAAAAAGAAAGAAAAAGAAAAACGAAAGAAAAATAATGTTTTAAAGTGTATTTTATTGCTGTGAATTTAGTCTGGGATATATAAAATCGTAATTTTGCTTGATGTTTAATTAGATGTTTATAATTATGTTTACCCTTTGTCTTGTTGTAGAGGGCGGTGTGAAGTGATGTCTTCCTGAAGACACACACACACTCATACACACACACACACACTCACCCAAACACACACACACACACACACACACACACACACACACACACACACACACACACACGATAAAATGTAGTAGTAATAGTAGTCTCACCTACATATACAGACATACATATACAAAGGCAACACATTCCTTCTATTGCGTTTGCTGTTATTATTATTATTATTATTATTATTATTATTATTATTATTATTATTATTATTATTATTTTCAGAAATATTTAATTCATTATTCGAAATACCATTTTAATGTGTAGAAAAAAGATCACACATCACTATTCTCTTACATTATCAAATCAAAAGAAGTCATCACTTACGTGGTATGCTGCTATTGACAAACAAGTTTGACTCAGATTGTCTTGAGCGAACTCGTGATAAGGCGTCTTGTAGAGAATGTAAAACAACAATCTCACTGTGAGTGTGATGTGATGGCTTGCGTATGATGATGTTAATGTTGACGACGATGGCGTGCGTGGCGTTGTGGAAATGATGTCGGTGGTTGTGTGGCGATAATGATGTTGATAAAAATGGTTATTGAGATTTTAAGAATTCTCACAGATATCTCAATTGTCAATAAATAGTAATAATAGTAATAATAGTAATAATAATAATAATAATAATAATAATAATAATAATAATAATAATAATAATAATAATATATGATAAATTAAAGATAAAAAAAAATCTGTTTGTACTTGCCGTTAGTTTTCTGAAGTTCTAGAATGCTAGGATCATCCTGCAAAGTGTATCTATGTCACCTCTGGCAGCAGCCCTGTGAACAACGGGAACGTCGTCGCAGTCAGAGTCGTCTTCACTGTCTGCAACATCGTTACCTTCCTTAATTGTTTTATTATTATTACTCTCTCTCTCTCTCTCTCTCTCTCTCTCTCTCTCTCTCTCTCTCTCTCTCTCTCTCTCTCTCTCTCTCTTGATATAATAAATTTCCCTCGTGAATTATTCTTCCTACAGTAATATGATTTTTGTTTATGCATAATTATGATAAAATTGAAAGTTAATTTCAGGAATAGATAGGTAGATAAATGTATGTATGCATGTATGTCTGTCTGTCTGTCTGTCTCTCTGTGTGAATGTACGTGTGTATGTACTTAATGTGTATTTTGTATATCGTCTGTAACAATAGTTTGTATTGATCTATTATATACTTGGATAGGCGTACAGACTCTTACACTCACACATACATTCATAATACGTACATAAATGGTATAATTATTCTTTCACACGGATATGCTTACAAAACTGATACCAGTTATAGAAAACAGTCAGGAACTATGAATCATAGCATAAATACTTTGATATTTATCTGTATAGTAGTTTTCTTCCCCAAAATCCATTTTTCAAACCATTCACGATTCTTGTGTGCTGCTGAAGAAACCTATTTCTTAATCGGGAGGATAATCCCGACTTAATTAATCCCCTAACAGGTGCAACAAACATCTTAACTGAAAGCGCATTCAGTCTGGACAGAATCAAGAAATGAAGCAGGCGACAAAGCAAACAATACGAAGACGAAACACGAGTACAGACAACTATCACTGATCGATAGTAGACTTGTAATTAAAATATTCATCTTCTTTTAACCTCTCGCAGTATACGTTAACGCTGAATCAGCATTAATTTTCCCTGCAACTGATCAATAATAAAATTATATTTGTCAGTTTTTCCATATTGTCATCGATTTCAGATGTTGATACTGTTAAGTTACTGAATTGAACAAGATCTCTGTCATTAGGTGTCGCGACCGTTGTTTTGTTTACGGTTTTTATGATATTATTTTTTTACTTTTTTTTTAAAGAATTGTATTGTAAAGATGTCCTTGAATTAAATAAGGCTTAAATGATAATGATTATGAAAATGTCATCAGCATAGTTTGGTATAATGTACTTATTTCGATTTTGGTGTTTTGTTATGTCCTTGAATTAACAAAGAAGATCTTATATTAAAAAAATGGTTTGTTTCTTACAAAAACGTCGTTAACGTTGTTTAGTATAATGACGATGATGACGTCGTTACTGGTGTTCTGAAATTAAAGAAGATCTTAATTATAATAACTGTAGTAACGTCGTTACGAAAGTGTCGTCAACTTTGTTCAGTATGTTGCCTTATGGCTGTTTTATGTCGTTCGTTTTTGTGTCCTCGAATTAGACAAGAAACTGAATGACATAAAATATCTTAAACAATATTTATTTTTTATGCTGTGCTTTTGATGATTCTGACTTCGTTGTTGATGTTGTTCATTGTTTTGAATTAGGTTAAGTTGTTACGAAAGCTTTCTCAACCATAATGTGTTACATTGATGGTGTTGATGTTACTCTTGGAGTGCTGCTAAATACTTCATTAAACACCCCTTTAATTTAAGAAAAAGGAGAGGAAGTATAACAATAATAATAATTTAAAAAAAAAAAAAAAAGAAATGAAAAAAAAAGAAATAAAAATATTTAAAAAAGATAGATAAATTATACCACCGCAGCAAATTTCTCGTTTCCATGTTTGTTAGCCCAAAAGACTGATCACATGCTTTTCATACCATCCATAATTTATTTTCATAACATATATACATACATACACAAATACAAATATGCACATGCTCATATGATTTTTTCAAATTCAAATTACTGTTCTATTATTTTTATTATAAGAATTACAAGCCAGCAGCTGCCTTTTTTCTTCTTCTAAAGCTGTTTTTTCTTATTTTGGTATTTATTTATTATTATTATTATTATTTTTTACGAATCAAGATATTTTTATTTGCGAGTTCTTTCTCAGTAGAGTGAGATTAGGTGACTTCCAATTTCAGAGATGTAATTCATTATCTTGGAGAAATCAAGGATTATATTTTGTGAAACATAAAGACAAAATAAAAAGAATCGATTGTCAATCGTTGTCATATATCTTAATATGGAACATGTCAACCAGAGGTTAAAACAAATCTTAGAACGAATGTGTCAAAGTTGAAGCCCGCGGGCCAAATCTTGCCAGCCACGTCATTTGATGTGGCCAGCGAGAGCTTAAAAGGTGTAGTAAAGTCTATGCTATTTTACAGTGTGCATTAACCATAAACTACATCTCCCACAATGCATTTCGATAATGTTATGCATCGAAGCGACGGCTTCACGCTTTTAGAAGCAGTGTATCCACATCAGTGTCGGAGATTTTTCCAGCAAGTGGAATTGAAAAATATCTAATTTGGATCCCAAAATGTCCTGGAAAAGAAAAGCTGATGCAGATGGAAGGCAGTTTCAAGAACGATGGGAAAGTGAGTACATGTTAGTGCTTCAAGGAGAACACCGGTGTGTGTTGTGTGTTATGAGGCGGTGTCGGCATTTTAGACTCCAAACACGCAGTTCAGTATGCCAAATTTAGCTTCCAACAAAAACAGCAGATTGTCCAAGAATTAAAAGGCGGACTGCAATCGCAGCAGAATATGTTCACAAAAACTACAGCAAAATTAAAAAAAAGATGCAGCAGTGAAGAATTATTGTGGTTGAAAATTGACCGAGCTTCAAAGTCATATTCAGAGGGTGCATTTTTGAAGCAGTGCATGCTGAAGGTTTGTGAGCAAATGTGCCCCCGACCAGGTAAAAACTTTTAAAAATGTCACTTTGTCAAGAAACACCATCGCGGACCGAGTTAAGGAACTAGCGAAAATCTGGCAGTACAGCTGGCTGAAGAAACACGCAGTTCCCTTGCATTTTCATTAGCTGTCGATGAAAGGACAGACAACGCGGATACAGCTGTCCATTTTTATTAGAGGCGTGAAGTCTCTGTCTCGGAGGTCTTGGACGTAGATGCCATGCATGGGACCCCAACGGGACGGGACATTTTTGATAAATAAAAATGAAGTCATACACCTCAGGTAACGCATCACTGAGAAGCTCTCTGTGGAAAGGTTCTGGAGCTGAATGATATAATGACAGCGGTTGTTAAAACAGTGAATTACATTCGGGCGCGTGGTCTCAGTGACCGGCAGTTCCAGCTGTTCTTGCAGGCTCGGAGATGTGCCGTACCATACAGATGTAAGGTGACTGAGTAGGAGCAAAGTTCTCAAATGTTTTTGAGCTTATGGAAAGAATTGCTCTTTTCATGAAAGGTAAAGGAAAACCGTTTAAGATCCAAACTGGCTGTCTGACTTTGCTATGTTGTGTGACTGAAAACACATAGGTAAGCATTTTTAATAACCTGAATTAATAATACATGTATAATGAAGTGTGTCTCAAACAAGAATAACAACAGTTGAATATTCGTGCAGTTTAATGACTCTGCTTGTTCTGTGTTTGTTATTTTCAGAACATGAGCAATGAATGAGGATGGTGTGTGAGATGTTGTCTCGGGTTGAGGGGGGATCTACTGGGTGTGTTGAGGGACAGACAGCATCACCTCATCAACTTGACCACATAGTTGTGAACTGAGACAACCCTTGTTATTTTGAGTTAAATACATATACTAGTTTGTATGGGTAGCAATGTATTCAGTGTGTTTGCAGGTTTTTGTGTTCGACCATCTCTCATTAGCTGGATGTAGATCCACCCCCTGCAAGGCTGTGCGCATCCATTTGTTTTTGTAACATGCTACATCTGTCACGCATGTTCTCAGCAGCTCACAGCTGTCGGTTGTGCTGTTGTTCTGCCACTGTCGACGCTTAATGTTAAAAGTTAATGTTTGATTAAATTTTTCTTTATTTACTTGAGTAGTTTCTTTGTTTCTTAACCTAATAAACATATTTTTTACATCTATGCAAATGAATATCTTGTTATTTGTAACTTGAATACATAATAAACGGTTATTTAACAATATTTTAATGAGTAGTTACATTTATACTGTCTTAACAGTTACAATAGGCCATTTGATGGCAACGATAATGCTGATGTGGCCCTCGACGAAAATGAGTTTGACATCCCTGTCTCATAAGAAACCTTTCGGTGTTTTCGTATTATTTTTACTAATGAACAGAAAATGAAAGAGTGTAGTATATTTGCTTTCACATCTGTCAGAAAACGCAACTTTATTTTCCAAAGCTAAAACCCTGATATTTCTATTATGTGTATTATATGTTTGAAATATGTATTATTAGTTTTATGCACAGGCGCCTAAAATTTTGTAAATTTAGATCTTTAATAAACCAGCTTTGTTGAAGTAGGCGTACTGTTTCCCGCACCATTGAACCATAGCTGGATGGGGAGCCAGGTTTATCTAGCTGCAGAGGTATGGTGTCATGGTTATCTTTTATAAGTGCACATCTTTTTGGGCTAGATACAATTATTTGTTCTGGTAAATTGCTCAATAATAAAGGATAATTAAATATCATTTGTGGTATAGTATACATAATTAACATAAAACCAGAATAATTTATATACTGAACCAAATTTGTTAAGCAATGATTAGACCATTCAACCGTGAAGAACTAAAGAAAACAAGAGAAAATTAATGTCTATTTTTATTGAGAATAGACGAAAACAGTCGTGAGAGGACTACAAATTCATCTACTTATAGCAGAACCGAACACAACTCAAGAATGGATAGAGAAATGTATAATTTCAACTAAAGTTCTCTTGCGTTTGTAGGTCACAATCAGTGTGATTGGTATAATTATAGCAACGTGTATTAAAAAATATATTAACATATATCCGTGATTTTTCTTCATCAGAGAATAATTTAGAAAAAGGTCCATGGTGTTCAATGTAATTTTTTTTATCGTAATAATGTTTCAACATATTATCTTATTTGAATATGTTCCATCTGTTTTTTTCAGTGATTATAATGCATAAGGTAGATTATATAAGTAATATGTAACCTCATCACTCTATTTTGTCGATATTTATAAAGTCAGGGAAATCTTCAGAATTATAATTTTTTTCTATGGGCAGAATTTGGTCACCTTCAGCTGAAAATAAATAAAATTAAATAATATTATTATACTGGACTTTGTTTTAATACGTGTAAACAACATAAACAAACCGATGGCAAATCATTATTCCTGATACGACATGCATGCAAACATAAATATATACTGGCATCCATCCGTCTATCCTTCCATCCATATATACATCAAAACCACATAAATACATAAGATTGCGAGGTATTATTTTCTACAACATACTGTTCAATATATACTTCAGTATTAATGATACAAATACTTACGTTATCAATGAAACCAGTGAAATATTTCTGCTCTGTACCTGCAGCTAGAGTCAGCCCACATTTTGTTCCCATTATGCGGTCCTCTGAAACAACAAAATATCTAGTTCCAACAATAATGATTTATAATACTTTATGGTTTCCTGTTTATAAGAGAGTGCACACAAAATATTCCCTACAGCTAAAGAAAATCTATAAATTATACCATCTGTAAATGTGTTATGATTATACCAAACATTCTTCAAACTTTGGATTAAGTACCCAGAAATATGTTATAGAATATTTCAGTTGAAATATTTGGATATATTTTCATGGGGATATTTTCTCATTAGACCGTTTTGTAAAATAGTCTCTTTTTATTAAGTGAAAGGAAAGTGTATTCTAAACGTCTCATTAAGGCAAGCTCAAAACCGATAAATTTCAGAAGATGATATTTATTATTAGAAATTGAAAAACAGAAACCGGTCATTATGCGGAATGCTACACTAAATATTATTTATATTTTGGATGTCTAATAAAAATATTTTTTTCATTTACATACTTGTTTATGTTGTCAATATTATTCTACTTTATGATTTGTAAAGTTTTGTTGTTGTATTTTGTTTGTGTGTTTTTCTTCCTTCTCCCTATATATTTAGCTTTATTTATAAAACATATATATATTTATATATAATATCCGCTTTGTTTAACTTACTACAAGTGTACTTAAACTAGAAATATTCAATACAGCATCCAAGAAACAAAATAATAACAAACCTTTATCCATCAACCACTGCTTGGTATCAACACTGTTACCATTTTGTTCAATTTCCATCTTAAGCTCTTCATTTGTGCGTGTCAGTGTTACAGTGATTGGTTGGGTGAGTTGCTGAAATATTAATAACAAGCATTATATAATTATAACCATATCACTTTAAAGTGAAATAAGTTCTGTGAAACTGATTCATGTTGATGTGTCAGTTAATTTTAGAATGAATTTAGTCAGAAAACTTTATCATTCTACCTACCATTGCAACAGATGTCTCAGCACGATAATTATACGTCGTCACCTTTTCTGTGGAGTGAGTGGCGTTGATAGAACACATCACTTTACCGAAGTCTTGCGAGTCAACCACAAGACGACAACCATACGTACTGGGGATTCCACAGGCACTGTTGTCAACCAGGGCATAAGTGCCTGGCATGGCTCCATTGATCATTTCGGCCGTGGGGTCTTTGGAGTTGCGGCGCTGGGGAAGGAAGGTAAATGAAAGAGTGAAATATTTGCCCATTTCGTTGTACATCAGTGTGTGGACTGTGAACATCGTCCGTTCAAAGAATGCGCCTTTCTCGGGATCAGTCGTGGCGTTACCAGAAATAGCGGCTTTGACATTCTTGGCGTCGTTCCAGCTTATCCATTCATTCCTGCTCGACTGAAGTTTGGCATCAGACGCGAAGTTGGCAAGAGTGTGCACGAAACATTCTGAAAATATAAATCATTTCAATCAGTCAATCAATCAATCAATCAATCAATATTTATGTATGAGATGTATATAAATCAAATTAATTAAATTTTGTTGATGGAAAAGGCTGAATATCGCTAGCATAATTTCGATTTAAAGACCACACACACATGCTACATGCTCGACAAGCATACGCACACACATATCTACATATGCATGTATGTATTTCGTTTCTTCCCCCCCTCTCTCTCTCTCTCTCTCTTCTCTCTCTCTCTCTCTCTCTTAATTTATAATACATTTTAACTATATTATATTATATTATATTATATTATATTATATTAGATTAGTGATTCTTGTATATTTTGCTTGTAGTTCCAGCTATTGTTAGTGTTCATTTCTTTACACATTTTGTTTCTGCATTATTATAGGTTCCCCTTATCTTTTCGTTTAGTTTTACAACATCACACACACAACTTACTTTCTTCAGTTTCCTTAATAATACATTTACAATCTGTGGAGTCGCTGGGGTAGTAGGTGGCTGCCGGGCAGTCGTTTTGATAATTTTCACTGACTATTTTAGTCTCGTCACTACGGTATCTAGCAGTGACATTGTACCAGTATTTTTGATCCGTTCCACTGATAGGACCACAGTAAGGTCCGCCAACTGAAAAGATACAGTGAAATTATTATCTATAGATAAATGTTTGTTTCTTGAGATGTTTTTATGTATGTATGTGTGTGTGCATGTGTGTATATATATATATATATACACACACACACACACACACACACATACATACATACATATATATATGTTAATGGAAGAATACAACAACACAACACCATATACATGTGTTAACGGAAAAATGAAATAGAAGAATAAAACACTCGTGAAAACAGTAAATGTATGTATGTACATGTCTGCGTGTTTATGTGCAGGTGTTCTGTGTACGTGTATGTGTGTGTATATAGATAGATAGATAGATATATAGATCGTTAAAGATATAGATATATACACACATACATATACATGGAGAAATTTTGATTGAGTTTAAAATTACAACACGAATTTGTTTACCTTTCTTCCTAATCCAATTAGTATCTTCTTCGCCAAACTGTAAGCATGGAGCAGTTGGGGTGCAGCGGCTCTGAACTGTGTCGAAACCTTCTCCCTTGGGGCAGTCTCTTTCTATGATGGAAGCGTGGCTCGACACTGCATCGGCATTAGGGTCGATGCACACCATGTACTTATGACAGTATTTTGGATGACGGAATGGCTTTTTGTCGGCGCATGGTGCTAGAAACATATATGAAGATATATTTGTCTTATTAAAATTCGTACTTAGTTTGTCAGATTTGTGTTTTAGTTTCACTGTAATGTAAATTAGGCACACGATTTATTTATTTCATTTCACATATATATGTTATATATGTTTTCAGGATGTTTATTTGGTTATTAAGTTACATAAATGTTATATAAAAAAACGTGTTTATTTTTATTAGTTATTCCTTCATTTGAACATTATTATTACTATTATTATTATTTGACTGTTTAGTTACACCTAGAAATGCACATACGCACATTGGCACAAACACACACACACTTAGCTATTTCTTAAATACATTTTTTCATTTATTTTATTTTATTTAATCAAACAAATTAACGCATTCTAAAGATTATACTTTTCAAAGTATTACGAAGAAAAATATTTTTACCCCATGATTTGCTGTTAGTAGGATTCATCCTGCATACGACGTTATCCGGATTGACACAGCTGTTTTGTACTTCATCAAACAATGTGCCCTGTGTACATTTCATCAGAAAGATGCCAAGGTCAGGAACGCAGTAGACCACAATGCCACAGTTTTCTGGGTGTTGGACCATTGTGGAACTTGCTTGTAAACAGTTAACGCAAAGTTCTGAAATGTCGAAAAATTAAAATTTATAAAAATATTCAAACTTCAGAATCTTGATTTTAAATTAACATATCAGTCTGTATCTTGATTTTAAATTAATATATCAGTCAGAATCTTGATTTTAAATTAATATATCAGTCAGAATCTTGATTTTAAATTAACATATCAGTCAGAATCTTGATTTTAAATTAACATATCAGTCAGAATCTTGATTTTAAATTAACATATCAGTCTGAATCTTGATTTTAAATTAACATATCAGTCAGAATCTTGATTTTAAATTAAGATATCAATCAGAATCTTGATTTTAAATTAATATATCAGTTTACATAATTGTAAACCTTTGAAATTTACAAATAAAAATGTTAACTCTTTTTTTCAAAGCTTGAAATAAATAAAAAATCGTTTTTTTACCAACAGATTTGTAATGCTGAAGAATATAAATTCATTTTTGTTTTCAAATGTTGAAAATTACACATCAAATCTGTTTTATTATTTTTAAAGACAAGTTTTTAGAAATTACGCTAAGCTTTGAAAAGTACAGAGTATAATATCAAATTATAATATGATATAAATACCGGCAGTGGTAATGGTAACAATAATAAAAAAATAAATAATAAAAATAATAATAATAAATAATGATGATAATAATAATAATAATAAAAAAGTAATAATAATAATAATAATAATAATAATAATAATAATAATAATCGAAATCTTAAAATGTTTAACGTCAAAATTTTAAAATAGAATATTGTTTCCATATGGTTACTTTATCACGACAGTATATATATATATACAATTCATATTATCTACCATTGTGAAATTTCTAATTGTTAGTTAATAGGTTCAGTTCCGTCAACAAATGCTAGGTAACTCTTCATCCATCCTATATATATAAACAAAGTATTGTTTTCATTCAGTCTTTCTTTCCCGACTGTGCATACAATTCATATCACCTACTTCGTGAAATTTCGTATTGTTAATTAAGATTTTCAGTTCATTAAAAAAAAAAAAAAAAAAAAAAAAAAACCCAAAATGAAGTAATTACTTTTCATCCTGATTTCTAATTTATTTATATATAAAATATTTTATATATTTAAATAAATATTGTTTCCATCTAGTCACTCTTTCACGACTCTATATACAATTCATATTACTTAACTTAATAAAATATCGTAGTTTTAGATAACATTTTCAATTACTTCAACCAACATTGTCTAACTTTTCATCCTGTTTTCTAATTTACTTAGTTGAATTGAAAACATTATTATATATCATTATTTAAAGAAAATGTTATTTGAAGCAGTTACTCTTTTCAGACTGTGTTACTCTTTTACCTACCTTCATAAAATTTAGAATCGTTAGTTAACATTTTCAATTCCTTCAGCAAATGTTGGCTAACTCCGTCTCCCCATGTCAGTGTTCCGCCTAGCTGGCAACTAACAGAAACAAAAACACTGGCAAACACGACTAGATAGAGAAAAGACATTTTACAGCTCATTCAGGATTCTACGTCTAGAGAAAAAATCGTTTAACCTATAAGACAAATTGTACCCGACCTTTATATATACGTAGAGGACTGTGTACAATGTGGGTGTGAGACTGCAGCAGTGTAAATTAAATTCACTTTGACTCGCAATTTAACTGTTACACATTTCTCTTTTAATGTAGTTTAGGCAGGAAAAAATCGGCAGTGTGTTTTTGTTCATTTGTGTTCTGAACACTCATTGAAGAGCGCAATTCTCCTTCAGTTAATTAATTTTATGCAGAAATAAGAAAAAAAAAATCCAGTTGTTACGGTATGCATATTTAACTTTGTAGGCGTCGTTCATATACCTATTATTATATTATAGATATAAGCACAATGCATTTTTTTTTATTATCGTTATTTTTATTTGTTTGTTTGTTTGTTTATTTATCTCTGTTTCCAAGGCAATAAAAGAGAAACCACCACTATGTCAGCAGTAATAATAATAAATAAATAAATAAGAAATTCTAATGTATCGTTTATACAGTAATCTCTGCTTTATGTAGGTATGTAAATATGTACGTGTACCTGTTTGCGTAAGTGTATCTGTGTATGTGTTTCTTTGCCTATATATATGTATATATATGTATATAATAATTATATGTGTGTATGTATGTATGAATCTGAGATTTAAATTAATATTTATGTAGATTACTATCAAACACGTATTTAGAATCAGTCTTAATCGGTTGAAGAAGAAATCTTGATTATATTTGTTACATTGACGACGTAACTTACAGCTAACAATTCAGTGTAAATAAAGAAATAGATTTTTTTTTTTTTTTAAATTTTTTTGAATGGAAAAAAGAAACTAAATTACGTATGCCGTCTGAAGTTGTTTCTAACATTAAAATAAGACCACTGCCTGTGTCAATATTAAACACATTCTAGATATAACATGCATAAGTTAGTTTCTATTCCTAATTTTGTCATGCACATTAGTGAACAGTAAAATAACACCCTTCATTCTAAGTTTGATATTCTTGTAGAGGAAAGAGCTCGTCTTGTAGCTAGGTTGAATGTATATGGGATGGAATGTGTGGCCTTTTATGTATAATAAGAGAAGAGATTTATTCTGTGAATAGAGGCCGTAGGCGGGTGGGCGTGGTTTTTAATAATGAGAAGATGACATGCGGGGTGGACAGTGTGTAAGACGTGACAGGATGTAATTGAAGTTTACAGGTGTGAGTACAGATACAATACAGTTTAAATATAATTAATCTGTCTATTCACTTTTTTTTTTAAATTTCTATTTCTTCCTGGTCTTCTTTGGTATCATTATTATTATCATCATCAACATTATTATCATTATTATTATTTTTGTTGTTGTTGTTGATATGTTATTGATGTAACGCTAAAAAATTGTTGAAGAAAATAGGGAAAGAAAAAAGAAAAAGACAAATGTAAAGAAACTGTGATTAAAATATAAAAAGCAATAAAGAACTAAATAATATTATCAGAAATCATGACTAAGAGATAACAGGTCGAGTCGCATATAATTCTCGTTTCCTTTTCAACGAAAAGCTAATATTTGCCATGCGAATTTTGGCAGGATTCCCTCCCTTTATATGTTGAACTACACCTACGTGTTGTTTATCCTCAGTTATCTCACCTTCTCTTTTGTTTACACGAGAATCAGCGCACACCGGCGTGTTCTTGTTAACCGTACCTGTCTGTTTATCTCAAAAACTTCTAAAATAATTGATCGTTGTAGCAAACACACTAAATATGAAAGACCTATTGGCCAAAAGCGTTATAGAAAGAAAAAACAAGAGGAAGACATAGACTCAGACAGTCCGGCGCAAGACAATCTGGTGCCCTAGGCAAAGTTAGATTTTGGCGCCGCCAGCAAAATATTAATTTCAAAATTTATAAATAATAAATTTAAAAACAAAATTATTCTTCTGTGCTCAAATGTCCGGATACCCCCCAAAACAGTACTTGATACTATTCTATTTTCAAAATTAAGACAAGAATAAAGATATACATTAATGATGAACTAACAGCATAATGGACAGTTGAATAGATACTCAATATTAATACACTTGAAACCAAATTTGGCTGATGGATAATTGCAGACAGAAAGACATTTCAAAATTCCACTTTGCTTGCCTTTTCCTCAGCAAAGCTTTTACCAATTCAACTAAATCAAGTGATGAAGCCTGAGTATGTTCAGGCTCTCTTGCAACATTGTAGAACTTATGTCAGATTTTATAAGTTTGAGCTTTGAGAAACTACACTCACCACTTGTCACAAATTTGTCTGCCCAATTCATGAAGTGGGCAAATGAAACTCATAATTAAATTGCCCAGTTCATGAATTGGCTGGTCAAATGTTCCCCCTGCCCCCCCTCTGGTTACGCCACTGCCTGTATAAGCTTAAGCCTAGGAATTAAGGGTTTGTTACGGTTCACAAAACACAACATCCACAATCCCATTTCACTATCAACTGATAAGACAGATCTATTTATAGATTATATAGGTCTTCTTACAGTCAATATAAAATTTTCAGTTTGGCATCGCTAACTAACTTCGCTAAACACAATACATGTACTTGTGACAGGATTTTCTCTGGCCACTGACGTTTATTAACCGGTGAAACGTTTGACAAAACAAGTCTGCAATTTAACTGGGTCAGAATGATGATACAAAACTTATCAAATGTTCCCAGACCTTTCTTCCTGTCATGATACTAAAACAGAAGAATCTTAAGGCAGACACGGCAGTCAAAATCATTTGTTTTACCTTTTGTGTCAGTCGACCCAAAGTGTGATGTGGGTAGAAATGATACGTTCAAAGCCTTATCATTAATTCACAGCAGAAATGCGCCTGCAGTATTTTCAAAACATTTATTTTCAACATGCGATCTCTAGAGGCAGGATTTTTCTGTCACGGACATTTAAATACCCCTCACCGGCAATTTCCTTCCTTGTTTATACCATTAAAAAACAGAGTTACCTCCCACAGTTTGTTTCCGGTTTCGTATGATTCTACAGAAAAACTCTTGACCTACAAAAACACACGAACATAATTTCGCCGTGAAAGTTTCGTGTATGCGCGATTTTCAGTTCCGGTGAGCCTGGTTTTTCGATCAGACTGAATCAAACCGATATTTTGTCCCTTAATGAAAACGACCCTCAATAATACTGAAATTTATTTATTTATTTTTCAAAACTGTTTGGAGAAATGCGCCCCTTGAAATCAGCACCCTAGTAGAGCCGGCCTAGTTTGTCTACCGTTCAACTTACATATGTACATAAATACAAACAACAACAACACACACACACACACACAC